>CM056563.1:25265953-25393453 GCA_029721515.1 Synanceia verrucosa | reverse complement strand
GGAGGACGGAGCTGGACGTGAAAGACGACTCAGGGCAGCGTCTCCTGGTCTGAGTCCACTGCTGGCAGTCTGGAGACAAAACAGAGGAAGAATCACAGGATGCATGAACGGGCCTGCAGGGCCCCGAGGCACCAGGGGCCAACAGAGTAAGGTCTTCACCTGCAAGAAGATGTCCCTCAGAGAAACTCGAACCAAGCAGGAAGAGACAGAACCAGATGACAAAAGAGACTCATCTGTCCTCCTGAAGAGGATCCCTCCTCTGTTGCTCTTCCTCAGGTTTCTACCATTTATTTTCCCTGTTAAGAGTGTTTTTGTTTTGTTTTTCCTCAGAGATGTGAGGATCAGTAGTGAAGGAGGGAGTCATATCCTGGACAAACTGTAAAAACCTCTGAGGAGAATCTGTGATACTGAGCTGTGCAGATAAAACAAGGAAACCCTCTAAGAAGGGTCAGAATGAGTGAAGTGTATGTTTGTTCACACACCTGGATGTGATGCTGTCTCTTCCCCCCCCACCCCTCCCCCTGCCTGCTAGCTGTGGGGCGGGGGTGCGATGTCGGAGCAGTCCGTTACCAGCAGCCCCACCGTGCTGGCGCTGGACACCGTCACGGCCACGCTGGTAGTGCCCACGGGGCCCGAGCTCGTCGGGTCTGGTCCCGGCTCGCCCTGGGTGGCGTGGGTGCCCATGTGACCCTGGAGCTGCGTGGCCGTCTTGCACTGCACCCCGCACAGCTGGCAGAGCAGCACGCCGCCGGCGCCCGTCCCGCCAAAGCCCCCCCTCGCCCCGCCGCTCTCCTTCCACTCCTGGCCGTGGTGCTTCTGAGCGTGGACACGCAGGTAGGTGAGCGTGGTGAAGCCTGCAAGACACGACACTCCCTGAGTACAAACGGCTTAAATCAGCGGGGCCGTTCCCGTGGCGTTCCCATGGCGTTCCCTGCGACTTACTGCGGTTGCAGAGGTGGCAGGCGTGGTGCTGCGACTGGTTGTGGACCCTCATGTGGTCGGTGATGTAGGCGGCCGACAGCAGCTTCCCACAGATGTGACAGGGCACCTTCTCCTCGTGACGAACCAGGTGAGCTCGGAGGCGGTCCCTCGTGGCGAACGCTGATGTGCACGTCTGCGGACACAGGAAGTGAGAGCAGCAAGACATCCGGTCAGAGGACGACCAGATAAAAGCTTCTGTCACGGTGGAGGAAACTTCCTAATGTTATCCGTCATTTTATGTTTTTAAATAATGATCCCAAAGCTGGGGAGGATGGGTAATATTCAGAGAAAAGAAACCCTCATATATTCTCTGACATTAAAATTTATAAGAAAAAAGGCAAAAATTTGAAATACTAAATCTCATAATGTACAGGGAAAAAATGAATATTCTCAGAAATTAAAGTAGTAAATTTATGCTAAGAAACTCATAAATTTATGAATAAAAACTTGGATATTCTCTGAGATCAAAGTGTCAAATTGACCAAAAAAACTTCCATATTCACTGAGATTAAAGTAAAAAAAAACAAAAAAAAAGTGAAAAAATACTTGGATTTTCTCTGAGATTAAAGTGTACCAGAAAAAAAACGTAGATAAACTAAATAATATTTACGGGAAAAAAAGATTGAAGTGATAAATTTATGGTAAGGAACACAAAAATGTGGATATTCTCTGAAAGTAAAGTGTCTAATTTACCATAAAAAAACTCACAAACTTATGAGGGAAAATAAACTCAGCTCTTCTCTGAGATTACTGTGATAAATTTACAATAAAAAACTCACTAATTTGCAAGATAAACAGTAGTCGTAATATACCATCGTAAAAATAAAATCCTGCCTCTAAACTAATCAAATAAACACTCTCTGTGATGTTCGCTCACCGTGCACTTGAACGGCCTCTCTGTGGAGTGCACCTGTCGGACGTGGCTGTTCAGGTGATCTGGTCTGAAAATCAGAACAGAACAGAACAGGTCACAAACCGATGGATGTTTCGTCTCCTCGCTCCTCTACTCAGGTCCCTAAACGCCTCGTCTGCTCTGGACTCGTACCGAGAGAAGGCCTTGGCGCAGTGAGGACAGACGTAGGGTTTCTCCACGCCGCCTTGGTGCGAGCGGACATGGTAGCTCATGCGGTCTTTCCTCTTGAAGCGCTGCTGGCAGATCGGACAGGAGTACGGCTTCTCGTCCGAGTGCGACAGGCGGTGACGGTTCAGGTGGTAGACGTCTCTGAAGGCCTTCCCACAGGCCTCACAGGCGTGGTTCTTCCTCACCTGGTTGGCGATCGGGTTCGGGTTCTGTGGAGCAGAAAGGTTAAAGGGTGAGTCCGTCAGGAGGTTCTGAGGGTCTGAAGGTCTGAGGTTATGAGGTTATGAGGGTCTGAAGGTCTGAGGTTCTGAGGGTCCGAAGGTCTGAAGGTCTGAGGTTCTGAGGTTATGAGGGTCTGAAGGTCTGAGGTTCTGAGGGTCTGAAGGTCTGAGGTTATGAGGGTCTGAAGGTCTGAGGGTCTGAAGGTCTGAGGTTCTGAGGGTCTGAGGGTCTGAGGTTATGAGGGTCTGAAGGTCTGAGGTTCTGAGGTTATGAGGGTCTGAAGGTCTGAGGGTCTGAGGTTCTGAGGGTCTGAAGGTCTGAGGTTCTGAGGGTCTGAAGGTCTGAGGTTCTGAGGGTCTGAGGTTATGAGGTTCTGAGGGTCTGAAGGTCTGAGGTTCTGAGGGTCTGAAGGTCTGAGGTTCTGAGGTTCTGAGGGTCTGAAGGTCTGAGGTTCTGAGGGTCTGAGGTTCTGAGGGTCTGAGGTTCTGAGGTTCTGAGGGTCTGAAGGTCTGAGGTTCTGAGGGTCTGAAGGTCTGAGGTTCTGAGGTTCTGAGGGTCTGAAGGTCTGAGGTTCTGAGGGTCTGATTGTAAATTATATTGGGAAAAGAAGCAAAAAGCAACACTGTCCATGATGTTCTGTTATTACTGAGTTATAAGATAATAAAATGAATGTTGACTAAATGAATCCCCTTTTTGCAGAAGCTGACTCTGGATCTGGATTGTGGCAGGTTTGGGGTCTTTGACACAGAAAAATATTGTGAATCTCTGCCTGATGGAGGTCAGCATGCTGCCAGAAGCAGACAGGAAGTACCAACAGGAGGTTCTAGAATCAAGACAAGCTTTATCTCCATGTCAATGTGACAGGGACAGCTTATAGTTCTCATACAGAACAGAAAATGGAAGAACTATTGGGACATACAGTACATTTTGAGGTAAAGCTACATCCTGCACGGAGACACCAGAGTTACGAATAAAAAACCAGGAAGAAACAAACCCACCTGCTCCATGGAGCCCACCACCACCACAGCTGCCTGGATGGGTTGAGGCGGTGCAGCCATGGTTATGGTTGCCGGGGCGATGGACACTGAGACAGGCTGGCTCTCTTGGCTGCCATGCTGGGTGAGGGCGTCCGGGGCGGCAGCAGCGGCGGGGGGAAGCTGAGGAGGCGGTGGCAGGGTGAGGTGGAGAAGAGACAGGGGCACCGTCTGCTTCTCCACCCGGCCAGCCTTCCCTCCGTCCTCCTTCTCCCGAGCGGCTCGGTCCTTCATCTTGATGCCCGTGTGCACCGACTGGTGCCGCCGCAGGTTGTAGCTGTTCTTGAACTCCTTGTTGCAGGTGGCACAGATGTGGGCCGGTCGGCTCGGCTTGGTGAGCGGCTTGACTGACGAACACAGTAGAGGAACTACGCTTACATTTCATATTCGCTCCATTCACTAATTTAAGCTCTCCTCTCACCAGACTCCATTCACTAAAGCTGTAATTTAAGATTCCTCTCACCAGACTCCATTCACTAAAGCTGTAATTTAAGCTCTCCTCTCACCAGACTCCATTCACTAAAGCTGTAATTTAAGCTCTCCTCTCACCAGACTCCATTCACTAAAGCTGTAATTTAAGCTCTCCTCTCACCAGACTCCATTCACTAAAGCTGTAATTTAAGCTCTCCTCTCACCAGACTCCATTCACTAAAGCTGTAATTTAAGCTCTCCTCTCACCAGACTCCATTCACTAAAGCTGTAATTTAAGCTCTCCTCTCACCAGACTCCATTCACTAAAGCTGTAATTTAAGCTCTCCTCTCACCAGACTCCATTCACTAAAGCTGTAATTTAAGCTCTCCTCTCACCAGACTCCATTCACTAAAGCTGTAATTTAAGCTCTCCTCTCACCAGACTCCATTCACTAAAGCTGTAATTTAAGCTCTCCTCTCACCAGACTCCATTCACTAAAGCTGTAATTTAAGCTTCCTCTCACCAGACTCCATTCACTAAAGCTGTAATTTAAGCTCTCCTCTCACCAGACTCCATTCACTAAAGCTGTAATTTAAGCTCTCCTCTCACCAGACTCCATTCGCTAAAGCGGTAATTTAAGCTCTCCTCTCAGTGCTGACATATTGATGCATTGATTGGTAATTTTCTTTGTGTGACTTTGGTGTTTTAAAGATTTCTCACCACAGTAATATTTGTCTCAGTGCATCTCTTTGTTTAGCTGACAGCATTAAGTGAGATCCTCACCAGGCAGCGGCTCCTCGCTCAGAGCGGCGGTGTCGACGGTGGACGGCGGTGTGGCGATGTGCTCCGCTGGAGGCGACTGGACCGAGCCGGTGAGCTCCGGCAGCAGCTCGGACTGAAGAGGCGTCTCAGGCTGACTCTGAGCCGACGGCGACTGATGGAAAAAAAGAGTTAATAATCCACACCATCAATCATGATTGATCCATCAGGATTATAGAGAGAGAAGAACAAGGATCCACCGTCAGCAGAGTAATAATACTGCCGATAGAACAACCATTTAATACTTGAACCACATTTTACTGATTCTACTGACATAGTTTTACTAAAGGATAGTTGTTGATGCAGTACTTTTACTGTCACAGAGTACTTATACGGTGTAGTATTAGCAGTTTTACTGTCACAGAGTACTTATACGGTGTAGTATTAGCGGTTTTAGTGTCACAGAGTACTTATACGGTGCAGTATTAGCGGTTTTAGTGTCACAGAGTACTTATACGGTGCAGTATTAGCGGTTTTAGTGTCACAGAGTACTTATACGGTGCAGTATTAGCGGTTTTAGTGTCACAGAGTACTTATACGGTGCAGTATTAGCGGTTTTAGTGTCACAGAGTACTTATACGGTGCAGTATTAGCGGTTTTAGAGTCACAGAGTACTTATACGGTGTAGTATTAGCGGTTTTAGAGTCACAGTGTACTTATACGGTGTAGTATTAGCGGTTTTAGAGTCACAGAGTACTTACACGGTGTAGTATTAGCGGTTTTAGAGTCACAGAGTACTTACACGGTGTAGTATTAGCGGTTTTAGAGTCACAGAGTACTTATACGGTGTAGTATTAGCAGTTTTAGAGTCACAGAGTACTTATACGGTGTAGTATTAGCGGTTTTAGAGTCACAGAGTACTTATACGGTGTAGTATTAGCGGTTTTAGAGTCACAGTGTACTTATACGGTGTAGTATTAGCAGTTTTAGAGTCACAGAGTACTTATACAGTGTAGTATTAGCAGTTTTAGAGTCACAGAGTACTTATACAGTGTAGTATTAGCAGTTTTAGAGTCACAGAGCACTTATACAGTGTAGTATTAGCAGTTAGTATTAGCAGTTTTAGTGTCACAGAGTACTTATACAGTGTAGTATTAGCAGTTTTAGAGTCACAGAGTACTTATACAGTGTAGTATTAGCAGTTTTAGAGTCACAGAGTACTTATACAGTGTAGTATTAGCAGTTTTAGAGTCACAGAGCACTTATACAGTGTAGTATTAGCAGTTAGTATTAGCAGTTTTAGTGTCACAGAGTACTTATACAGTGTAGTATTAGCAGTTTTAGAGTCACGGAGTACTTATACAGTGTAGTATTAGCAGTTTTAGAGTCACGGAGTACTTATACAGTGTAGTATTAGCAGTTTTAGAGTCACGGAGTACTTATACAGTGCAGTATTAGCAGTTTTAGTGTCACGGAGTACTTATACAGTGCAGTATTAGCGGTTTTAGTGTCACGGAGTACTTATACGGTGCAGTATTAGCGGTTTTAGAGTCACGGAGTACTTATACGGTGTAGTATTAGCGGTTTTAGAGTCACGGAGTACTTATACGGTGTAGTATTAGCGGTTTTAGAGTCACAGAGTACTTATACGGTGCAGTATTAGCGGTTTTAGAGTCACAGAGTACTTATACGGTGCAGTATTAGCGGTTTTAGAGTCACAGAGTACTTATACGGTGCAGTATTAGCGGTTTTAGAGTCACAGAGTACTTATACGGTGCAGTATTAGCGGTTTTAGAGTCACAGAGTACTTACACAGTGTAGTATTAGCGGTTTTAGAGTCACAGAGTACTTACACAGTGTAGTATTAGCGGTTTTAGAGTCACAGAGTACTTACACAGTGCAGTATTAGCAGTTTTAGAGTCACAGAGTACTTACACAGTGCAGTATTAGCAGTTTTAGAGTCACAGAGTACTTACACAGTGCAGTATTAGCAGTTTTAGAGTCACAGAGTACTTACACAGTGCAGTATTAGCAGTTTTAGAGTCACAGAGTACTTACACAGTGCAGTATTAGCAGTTTTAGAGTCACAGAGTACTTACACAGTGCAGTATTAGCAGTTTTAGAGTCACAGAGTACTTATACAGTGCAGTATTAGCAGTTTTAGAGTCACAGAGTACTTATACAGTGCAGTATTAGCAGTTTTAGAGTCACAGAGTACTTATACAGTGCAGTATTAGCAGTTTTAGAGTCACAGAGTACTTATACAGTGTAGTATTAGCAGTTTTAGAGTCACAGAGTACTTACACAGTGCAGTACTAGCAGTTTTAGAGTCACAGAGTACTTACACAGTGCAGTATTAGCAGTTTTAGAGTCACAGAGTACTTACACAGTGCAGTATTAGCAGTTTTAGAGTCACAGAGTACTTACACAGTGCAGTATTAGCAGTTTTAGAGTCACAGAGTACTTACACAGTGCAGTATTAGCAGTTTTAGAGTCACAGAGTACTTACACAGTGTAGTATTAGCAGTTTTAGAGTCACAGAGTACTTACACAGTGTAGTATTAGCAGTTTTAGTGTCACAGAGTACTTACACAGTGTAGTATTAGCAGTTTTAGTGTCACAGAGTACTTATACAGTGTAGTATTAGCAGTTTTAGTGTCACAGAGTACTTATACAGTGTAGTATTAGCAGTTTTAGAGTCACAGAGTACTTATACAGTGTAGTATTAGCAGTTTTAGTGTCACAGAGTACTTATACAGTGTAGTATTAGCAGTTTTAGAGTCACAGAGTACTTATACAGTGTAGTATTAGCAGTTTTAGAGTCACAGAGTACTTATACAGTGTAGTATTAGCAGTTTTAGTGTCACAGAGTACTTATACAGTGTAGTATTAGCAGTTTTAGAGTCACAGAGTACTTATACGGTGTAGTATTAGCAGTTTTAGAGTCACAGAGTACTTATACGGTGTAGTATTAGCAGTTTTAGTGTCACAGAGTACTTATACAGTGTAGCATTAGCAGTTTTAGTGTCACAGAGTACTTATACAGTGTAGTATTAGTAGTTTTAGAGTCACAGATGATCAGACAGGAGCATTTAAAGAGGAGCAGGTCTGGTTAGTTCAGCTCTGACAGAAGCTCCATCCTTCCAGCTGGAGGCCCAGAAGCTTCCTCCTGACCCCTCTCTGACCCTCCTCCTCCTCCTCCTGCTCAACCCCATGCAGACATGTCAACCACCCCCTCCTCCTCCTCTTTCTCCTCCCCAAACACCAGTAAGCAGCTCCAGCATCATGTAAAAAAATATTACCTGAAAGAGGAAATTGCTCCAGGAGGTGTCCATCCTGAACTCTGTAGCCGGGTACCAGCAGCTAGCAGCCGGAGAGCAAAGAGGGGCGGGAGGAGGGGGACGGAGCCCAGGAGGAGACGCTTTAACTGCTGCTATGAAAACAAAACCTGAGGCCTGTATCACTCCTCCACCTGCCCGGGCTTAATTATTGGAAAATATGTGATGACATCGGACGAGATTTAGCTTAAATCAGCTAAATAGTGATTCGGCTGCTCGGACTTATGAATGAGAATCTGTTGGCGTTACTGTTTTTTGTAAAATGCGCCAAAATGATTGATCTCATGCTTGCTTTAATGGTTTTAAATAGAATTTGCTTATGTCTACTGTAATAATATTTGGTGAGCTGCATGCAAAATAGAGAGTATTTGTATACAGAAGATGATGTAGTGCCGTTCGGGAGTCATTTATTTGTGCGATGGTTCCGGGAGAAAAGGCCGCAGCGTCGGGTCCCAAGCCTCGGCGTTGCGTACTGCTCGTCCCCTAACTAGAGCGCTCCCGGTCGGCCGCGGTCCATGGCTCCGCCTCGGTGTTTCAATCGACGGGATGACATCTTTCTCTTTTTTTCGGGCCTCTCTCTCGCCCTCCCTCCCTCTCTGTCTTTCTTCCTTTTCTTTTTTTATCTCTCCTTCACCCCCTCTGTCCCTCTCCGCTTTAAAGGGAAAGTATTTGGTGAACGCACCCACCCTCCTCGCGGACCCCGTCTCGTCTGGTCTCGTGCCGTCCCTCTCGCCCCCGCCGCCGCCACTTCACGGTAGGCCGACAAATAATGGAATCCGACATTTATAAGAATCCGCTCGGCACGCCCATTTACCCCGCTTCGGTTTAAAAAACGGTGCTTCTGTTAAAATAAATCTCTATATATAGACGCTCGGTCACCGGGATCTCTCTTAGCTAAAATGGTGTCGCGTTTAGCTAAAACAAGGCTTTATCCTTCGAGCATCTTAAAGGTAACGATGCGCGCAAGTGCAACAGCTGGATTCTGACCTGGTGTCCACTTTCCTGTTACACCAAACTCCGTTCAAAAAATGTCAATATTCATATGTTATTGACCTAAATTCACCATAATGTCAGACTAAGCAGGGTTATTGCGTATGTTTTCCATTCAGTGAGAAGCCCTCATGAATTCGTAAACTTTATTGTTCACAAAACGCAACTCAACCACTGGCTTCTAAGCCGACATCCAGTGTTCAGTAGATTACACCAAACTCTATTCAAAAAATATAACATTTCTGCTTGCCCTTAAATTCACCATAATTCCAGACTAAGCAGGGCTAATTGCACGTTTTAGCTCACAAAATTACACTGCAACTGATGGATTCTGACATCCATTGTTCAGTGGGATGCACCAAACTCCATTTAAAAAACCTAAAATTTCACACATGCTTGTCTTAAATTTATTATACTACTATAATATGCAGGGACAATTTTATCTTTTCCCATGCAGTAAGAAGCACTCATGAATCCGGCATACCTCTGACACCAAGAAGTTACTGACATACGTAAACTTTTAAGTATTTTAATTTACTGTTATGATTAGCATCCCCAAACACTCCACTGTTAGTCAAGACCTGACTTGATTTGAATATGCAAAAGAATGCTGACAAAAACAAAAACCTGGTCTTCATTATCTTTATTTTACAGTAAATTCAAACAACACCATTAAACAATGTAATTACTACACTTGACGTCTTTAAATATCATATTAAACTCTGCTGTAGTGAGTTCATACATTTGTATTTTACTATTTTATGCTCTATATGAGTTCCATAAAAAAACTAATATTTCAGTACTTTTAAACTCACAAAGATTTACAGCGACTTTAAAATGTACAAACAATAAACAACGTTCAATACTTGGTGCACTTTTCCTCACTTCTACAGAAAACAAACATAAACATCAAATATTAGCAGGAATCTGCAGAAGTGAAGGAGAACAGCAGGACGAGCAGCTCGGAGCGCACAGAGGAAATAATCTGTCATAAACAACGGACACAAATTCATCTTCAGGAATAAAAAAAAAAACAAATGAGGTTTTGTGAGGGTAGACTGCAGCAACACTTTGTAATAAATCAAACTAAAGGCCTTAATGCTGCTAAATATCTGTACCAAATTCACTTTATCAATGACTGCAGAGCTGAAATTATCCATCATTTCAATCTTCAATTATTTGGTCCATAAAACATCAAAAGAAAAGGGAATGTCCATCCCAGTGTCTTATTTGGACTAAACAAATTTTGTTTAGTTTGAATAGTTTGTTTCAGGACCAACAACGAGCTAAACTTCCTGTTTGTGTTGATGGAGTCTTATTAATGTCATGTCCTGGATGTTCAGAAACAATAATCATTGTCATTTTTATTCTATTTTCACCTCAACGTACATCACACAGCAAGGTAACGGAAAAAGTCTGAGAGCCCATCGATACTGCAGACTTTTATTTTGTAGGAATCAGTGCTGATTTTCAGTGTTTTGCTGTTCAGCAACAGATCCAGACTTCTGACATCTACAGGACTGAAAACCTTCAATAGTTATTAGATTATAATTATTTATTATTAGTGATTATGTGGCTTCACTCTGCTGCTTCATAAGACTCAGATTTCTATATTTAATATATTTGATAATTTCTCCTGTAAAACACTTGAGGAAAGCCAGAGATCACTTTGTTTTTGTTTGATATTAGATAAAATAAAAACAATATTTTACATCACACACGTGAACCAAACTGTTGATATCAGTTTTTAACATTCATTCTCAGTGTGTTTATCGTCACATCACTGCAAACGTCTGTATATTAAAGGAAAAAAAGTGAAAATGACATAATCTATGATTCCCATGAAGTGACGCCCTGAAAATTAAGAGAATAAAATGAACAGCAGTGGAGGGTTTGCTGCTGACACTCTCTCTCTCTCTCTCTCTCACTGTGACTTCCTGTTTGCCTCTCGCTCGGCGGCGTCCAGGGCGGCCATGTTCTGGGCGGCGGTGACCAGGTGAATGAGGCTGATGGCGGTTTTGAGCAGACAGATGATCCCACAGAGTCCCTGCAGCCAGTAGAGCCACGCTGCAGCACAGACAGCACATTATGACTTATTAATGATTAGTTATTACAGGATCATTTGGTGCAGTGAAGCGACTGACACCACACTGTAAAAATACTGTTACAGTCCAAGATCGATCGTTATACTATCATTGAAAAAATAGGTGAAAATGACAAAAAAAAATCCCAAAAATGTCAGAAAAATACTGGTAAGATATGAAAAAAAAATAGAAAAAATAAGAGTAAAATGTGAAAAAATAATGGAAATAGCAGGAAATATGTGAAAAATATCTAAAAAAAAATAAGTGTATAAAAACATGGAAACAAATCCCCAACATTCTGATTACAATATGTGAAAAAAAAATAAAAATAGCAAAGAATATGTGAACAAATGTCAGAAAAATAAGCGTCAGATGTCAGGATATTATGATTAAAATATGTTAAAAAATGCTCAACAATTATTCGTAAAATTTGTGGAAAATGTGAATTATTAAAAGGAGAAGCTGAAAATGTGGAGCTATTAATAATTTTAATATTTGATAAATGAGTGTGAACATGTGGATGATGATGATGATGATGCTCACCAGCTGGTTCCTGGATGTGATGCAGCAGGTAAAGAAGACAGAAGAAGAGCTCGTTCCCAGCGCACATGACGAACAGAACAGGCTGCAGCACAACAAGCAAACAAAGTCACAGCATCATATATACCCATGAATAACATAATAACAATATAATCATCATATAATAACCACGTAGCCACCGCCCTCAGCGCTGCTCCACCCACCTTGGAGGTGTAGTAGGTTCGCAGCACTGGGTTTCCAGAGAGGTCGATGCTCTTGTGGCTGGTTGATCCTTTTATTGTGAAGCTGAGAAAATAAATAACAAACAAAACCAACAACAGATGATTAATGTTTGAAGTCAGTCTTATTATTTTGTTATTAGTATATCTGTCGTCGTCATGACACTCAGAGTCACATCACTTCAGTAATAACATGGGTTATTCTGCTCTGAACACAGGAAGTGGAGGAACAAAGTGAAAGTAAACATTAAAGCAGTGAAGCAGAGATCATGAAACTCCACTCTGGATCATCAGCGGCTCCATCAGAACAGACCTGGTGTCAGTCTGACTGACAGGATGCTGCTCTGTGATTATTATGTGAAATGAGACTGGAGGCAGCGACGCTGCGCTCAGGGAAACGTACCTGTGCAGGTGCAGCCAGTGGCTGGAGATGTCCACACACATGCTGAGCTGGAACAGGAAGGTGTAGGACGGGTAGAGCAGCGACAGGTTGACCAGCAGACACATGGTGGCACAGCGGTCTGTCAGCATGTCCATCATGGCGCCGAACTTAGTGGCTGAAAGAAGACGAAAACAAATAAATGAACACATTTACTATCAACCAGAATAAAAAAATAAAAAAACACAGTCTGAAGAAAAAATCTGGAAAATAAATATTTATTATCAGCCAGAATAAAATTAATAAAAACACAGTCTGAAGAAAAAAAATCTGAAAAATAAATATTTATTATCAGCCAGAATAAAATTAATAAAAACACACAGTCTGAAGAAAAAATCTGGAAAATAAATATTTATTATCAGCCAGAATAAAATTAATAAAACACACAGTCTGAAGAAAAAATCTGAAAAATAAATATTTATTATCAGCCAGAATAAAATTAATAAAAACACACAGTCTGAAGAAAAAATCTGGAAAATAAATATTTATTATCAGCCAGAATAAAATTAATAAAAACACACAGTCTGAAGAAAAAAATCTGGAAAATAAATATTTATTATCAGCCAGAATAAAATTAATAAAAACACACAGTCTGAAGAAAAAAATCTGGAAAATAAATATTTATTATCAGCCAGAATAAAATTAATGAAAACACACAGTCAGATGATTAAATCTGGAAGAAGCCAGATTAAAAGTACAATGGAATGGGCACAATTATTTTTTTTATTATATCTTTTAGGGAATAACAGCTGTGAATAAAAATATAGATTAAATTATTTTGGCAAATGTTTTCAGGCTGCATTCAGCACCAACATAGACAGAGTTTAACAGAGTTATTATCGTCCACCAGTGTCAGGTGATTAAATCAGCAGTATTACTGATTAATAAAATATATTTTTATGTTCCTCTAATGGTTAATCCACCTGTATGTTTAAGCTCTTGCACATAAAAAATGATATCTTTAATGATTAAAATGTGATTATTGTTGTTATCCAGGCATTAAAAAAATCTGAAAAACTAATAAATCACATATTATTATTTTCACCTTATTTTCTCTTATTCCTGGTGAAGAATAGGGAAGAAAAAAACATCTTATTTCTGTTTTTGTTTTATTATTTATATTTTATTTTAATGCTGGATATAAAAAACTAAGAAGCACTGACGTCAGTAAAGGAGTAGAAAAATAATATTTGTTTACAGCTGACTTGCTGACATGTTTCTCTGAACTGCTGTTCACTTCCTTCTCCTCCGCTCATCATGAACCTCATTCAGTGACAGGAGGTGAGCAGTCAGGTACGTACACTGATTGAGCGCCCGGGCAGCGTGACCGTCGAAGGCGTCCAGCAGACCGCTGAGCAGGTAGCAGAAGGCGGCGGGCCACGGACAGCAGGGCATCAGGTAGAAGGAGAGCAGAGCGAGCAGGATCCGGCTGTAACCTGCAGGAACAAACAAGACACACCTGGACAGAGTCCTCTCACACCTGGACAGAGTCCTCTCACATCTGGACAGAGTCCTCTACATACTGTAGATACAGAAGTATATCTAACATGTATTATTAGATATTCACCTATACTGTATATGTACATATATATATACATACTGTATAATTTATACTATAGAATTATTATAGCAATATAAAACGATTATTATTATTATTATTAATTTACAGTAATTATATGAAAGAGAAGCAATATTAGAAGTATAAAATGTATACACAGATAACTAAACAGGACTCGTGATGACTATTAATAGTGCAAATAAACAGTAAGGTGCAGTTAACTAATTTACAGCACATAAAGAATGTAAATATTATTTAATGTATTATTCTTGTATTTAATGAGATCATGTCTTTGTTTCCTGCTTAGTGATAATGACAGTAAAGTAGAATCTAGTGTACTCTAAATACCTCATAGATAGATACATGACATTTTGCATATATTCACTGCTCTTCATGAAGACTGGGTTGACCAGGTGTGCATGCTAACACATGCTAGCTAGCAACATGTTGGCCGGTTAAAACTCACCGATCAAATTCGGGACAAAGAAGAAAATATTTTCCTGCGCCATCTTGGATATTTTGTCGTCTTCTTGTTTCTGTCGCTGGTTTCCTCTCGTCTTTGACACAGAAAGCCTCAAACAGCGACACTTTGATGCTTGTTGAGTGGAGACTTCCCCTTAGCGGCTAACAGCTAAGTGTTTCTGATGGACAACAACAACCGGAACACAACTTCCGGCACGTCTTTAGAATAAAAGCGCCGTACTGGATCTTTCGTAAACGCTGAACACCGAGTAAATGAATTGATGCTCTATAGTTGGCAGGAACCTACACTGATCATTAATAATCATCAAAGGTTACTTCAGCTATGGCTGACTATTTTTTCCATCTTTGATGGTTTTATTCTAACATTAAGTCTGTTTTAGCTGCTTGTTTTTATTTTCCCACAATTTTTACTCACTGTTTAATGCGTAAGTAAAATACACATTTTCTCAGTTCATTTTAATTAACAGTTAACAGTCAATACTAAAACTACGTTTGATTGATGAAACATTTATTTTAAAAGAATAGAATCTCTATTTCCGGTCTCAGTGATTTAAGCTGGGTCGTGACGTCGTTGACGCAGCAACTCCCCTTTAATGACGTCTCCCGGAAACAGACTGAAAAGTTATTTTTAGCTTTTCATTCTCCGAGGTCAGCGGAAGTACCTCCAGGACAACAAAATAAAAGACGAAAATTAACTCTGTAAAAATAAATAAATAAAAAAATACTCATATATATATATATATATATACAGTCATGGAAAAAATTATTAGACCACCCTTGTTTTCTTCAATTTCTTGTTAATTTTAATGCCTGGCTCAACTAAAGGTACATTTGTTTGGACAATTATAATGATAACAACAAAAATAGCTCATGAGAGTTTAATTTAAGAACTAAGGATTATTCATTTTCCATGGTTTTCTTGATAATAACCAAAATGACTTAAATTCTTACATCAATAGCTATGGCATTGTACCGCCAAAAACACTACTTTTAAGCATTCCATGTTTTCTTTTCTGTTTGCTTTAAACACATGATACACACAAGAGTTAATACTTGATTGCATAACCATTGTTTTTGATGACTGCAGCCATGCGTCTTGGCATGCTCTCCACCAGCTTCTGACATTGTTCTGCTGTCACAGCAGCCCATTCCTGTTGGACAAATTCAAACAAATTTTCTTTGTTTTTGGGCTTGTGGTTCTCCATTTTGAGTTTGATGATTTTCCACAGGTTTTCAATTGGATTAAGATCTGGTGATTGAGCAGGCCAAGGCATGGTGCGAATGTTGTGGTTCTCCATCCAGGCTTTAACTGACCTTGCCGTGTGGCAAGGGGCATTGTCTTGTTGGAAAATCCAGTCATTGGAGGCAGGAAAGAGTTTTCCAGCTGATGGAAGAAGACTGTTTTCAAGGGTAGTCCTGTACTTGACCTGGTTCATTCGGCCTTCACACAATTGCATTTGCCCTGTTCCACTCAGACTGAAACAACCCCAGATCATGACTGATCCACCCCCATGTTTTACTGTAGGGGCAAGACAGTCTGGGTTGTAAGCTTCTCCAGGCTTCCTCCTAACCAGTAAGTTGGCTGGAGTGGGCATCAATTCAAAATTGGATTCATCACTGAAGAGAACCTTAGCCCAATCATCAACAGTCCAATCCTTGTGGTCTCGAGCAAAGAGTAACCGGGCCTTCCTCTGCCTTTCATTGATGAAGGGCTTCTTGCGTGCTCTGTGTGACTTCAAACCAGCTTCAACAAGTCGGTTTTGAACTGTCCTTGCCGAGCAAGTCACATTTCTCGACAGTGCCCACTCATTTTTAAGGTCCCTGGAGGTCTGACGACGATTCCTGACACAGGAACGGATGAGTGCACGGTCATCTCGTGGGGTAGAAAGACGTTTCCTGCCACGGCCAGGTAGCAATTTGGTAGTGCCATGTTCAGCTTGTTTTTTTTTTTGTTGTAATGAACGGCTGTCTTGGAGATCTTCAGTTTTTCGCTACCTGTCTCTCACTCATGCCAATTTCCAGCAGTGCCAAGATGGCTGCCTTTGTTGCTTCACATAATTCTTTTGTTTTAGGCATTATGTGAGAGCTGACAACTTCTGAGTTGTGCTACGGCTTGAATGTAAGCAGGAAACCACTCTAGGCCTTTGCATGTGCAGTGCTGCTTGTGACATGAAATGGCCTCTTATATACCCTGGGAATCAATTAAGCTTAAGAATGTCAAATAGGACATAAAGTATTATGTGACCAGCTGCATTTTTTGTTGTGTTCATTGTATTATACGTTTAGTGGTACCAGATATTAGAATGAACAAGAAATTGAAGAAAACAAGGGTGGTCTAATAATTTTTTCCATGACTGTATATATATATATATATATATGTATATACATACATATATATATATATATATATATACATACTGTATATACAGTATATATGTGTGTATATATTGTATATATGTATATATATATAAATATATATAAAAACTAACTATAGGTAATCTGAATTTATGGATTATTATTTATATTTGGAGCGATTAAATAAAATATAATTTAAACATCCATTGATAAAACTTCTATGAGGCAGCATATGAAAATAATATAAAATAAGTTATAAGTTGTGGCGGCACAGTGGTGTAGTGGTTATCACTGTCGCCTCACAGTAAGAAGGTACTGGGTTTGATTCCCGGCCCGGGGTCTTTCTGTGTGGAGTTTGCATGTTCTCCTCATGTCTGTGTGGGTTCTCTCTGGTACTCCGGCTTCCTCCCACCATCCAAAAACATGCATGGGGATTAGGTTAACTGGTTAATTTAAATTGAGCGTAGGTGTGAATGTGAGTGTGAGTGGTTGTCTGTCTCTATGTGTCCTGTGATGAACTGGACACTTGTCCAGAGTGGACCCTGTCTTTCACCCTGAGACAGCTGGGATAGACTCCAGCCCCCCTGACCCTATGAGAGGATAAGAGGGAGAAGATGGATGGATGTGTTGAAGCACCATTTCACCCTGTATGGTTAATTTGAAGTTGATAAAACTCAAAATATTATTTGGTTCCAGGTTGTTTAAAAAAAAAAAAAAAAAAAGGTCAGTTTTTGATCATTTATTTCTCCAAAATTATTTTGTTACATTTCTGTACAACTCATTTCTCCTCCAAACATTTTGAACCTGAACATTTTAACTCCTCATCATCTTCATCCTTCCTGTCAGTTTATGAAGCTGCTGGCCACAAACAAACAAACAAACAAACAAACAAACAGGACAGTCTGTGTTTCAGGAAATGTTTCCTGCCTTTAGAGACAGAAACATTTAACCCTCTTGGAGCCACAGAAGAGAAAAGAAGAACGTTTTGGGGAAATTTGCTTGTTTTGCCATCATGGGCAGCTTCTTACAGACTTTATGAAAACACACTGAATAGCATCTTTTGTTAATGAGTTTTTCTTCTGGATGAAATTATTCAGTGCTTCAGTTTTAAATGTCAGAAGGCCCCTGAACACACCACAAACACTTCCTGCTTCTATCAAATAAAAATAAATCTGACAAAAACAATAAGTGCAGTTGAAAGAGATGGTTGAGAAACAATCAACAGTTTCACCCAAAATTAATGTGTGAATAAAAAAGATGTTTGAATAAATTTCCAGCTTCTTGTGTGAATTATTCTTTTTTTTGACCTCTGACAGCAAACAGGGAAATTTCCCAAAACGTTCCTTTGACTTTGAGGATATGAAAACACAGAAATCCTGACGTCAGTGAACTGCTCACCGAACAGAAACCGGATGAATCTACTGTCTATTTTCTGCTGTTATTCAGCAGATTTAATTGGCAAAAACAACAACAGAAACTCTGGAATGATCCACACAAAAAAAGGTTGGCAAAATGAAATATTCACAAACATTCTTTTTGAGGTTCTAGATCATCTCCATCGGCACGGATCAAAACGACTCTCTGATCTCCTGTTTGCACAAAAACACCAAAATATTGAAGCAAAGATCTGAAGGAAATCTGCTTTAATCCACCCAAACATTCTTTTACTATCAGTGCAAATGAGGTAGACGTGACAACGACAGACCAGATCCCACTGAGGTCACTTCCTGTGGACCTCACGGCAGGAAGTGACCTCGTGACGTTTCTACCTATTCCCACCGAGCAAAAACAAATGATGAGCCGCTTGGAAACGTTCTGCCAATGAAAGCTCCACAAAGTGTTCAATATGACAGGGAAGAAAAAAAACATACAAACATCAGTGAAAGAAAACCAGGAAATGTTGTTCAAATTGCTAAAATTAAATAGATATTTTTTTAATAATGTAATAACAATAGAAATGATCTAAATTTGAATAATCATCACAAAGTGTTGGTTCCTTTATATATTTTACAGAGTTTATGTTCAGAAAACTACAACATATGAATAAATAGGACAAATAGGAAGAGAAATAAATTGTGAAATGGTGAGAAATGATTATGATAAAAATGCTATTTCACAGCTTCGTTTCAGAACTTTGCAGGAAATGTGAGGACATTTTCACTTCAGCAGCATTATGAAATAAAACACTGTGAATAAAATCATAAAAAAAATAAAGTGGCATAAAATAAACCTTAAAAATGTTGGCTCATTCCTACTTATAAACACAATTTATAACAATATTACTATTCATACCATAATGTCTATTTACTTTCTGATTTAATATTGAACACTTTGCGGCTCCTTATTTGGCAGTTTACAGTGTTTTTTTTTCCGGGGAGTAAATCCGTTCAAATATAAAATAAAAACATGGCACCAAATGTTGTGAAACTGCAAATAATAATAAAAATTATCATTATTCAGCTGGACTGTGCAGAAGCTCCACAGTTTAATACTGGCTCAAAAACAAAAAGTAAAAGTGGAAGGCAGGCTTCCCCAGAACCGTCGACCCCACAGGAATGCTGGGAAACGTAGTCCTCCTTAAAAACACCCATATTTTTCGGTTTTACAGCTCTGTCACAGTAACATTGCGCTTATTCCCCCACCTAGTGGTCAAAATTAGAAAAGAAAAAACATTTTAAAAATTGGCAGACAACATAAATATTACAGCTGCAGTCGAGGTAATAATAACGATAGCGTCTATTCATCTAGAACAATTCTTCTTCTTCCGTTAGTGCTCGATGTACACTGGAAAGTCAAAGTGTTTGGACAGTGAACAATCTTCAGTTTACAGCTATGTTACATTTATATGCATTTCTCTATAAATAGGTAGTGTGCATGTTCATCTGTACACTGGAGAAAATCAAACACACATCTTATGTACAGTCTGCTCACCCTTTAAAGGACCAGTCCGCCGTTTCACTGACGACCCATTTGCTGCTTTAAGCCGAGTCAGACGATCAGAGCGGAGCTGCCATGACTCAGCGATAAACAGAAAAACAACATTTTATTTCGTTTTACAGTGAAAATCTTTCAGTTCAGGAGGAATCAGATATTTAAAGAAAGTTTCTCTGACAAACTGGGACGGACATTTTCACCGTTTTCTGACACCGATATTAATCGATACAACGCATTATCGCGATATTTTCTGTCAATCTTTTATTATGAGATAATTAATGGAGCTATTTCTCTTGACATTGGTGTGTACACTTTATCTAGTTTACTTGGTGTTACTGCAGATTTTTTTTTATATATATTGACTTTGTTCCTCTTGTTTTAAATTAAATATTATATATTTCTTCATGTCGTTCTGTCACTGTGGGATTAATAAAAGTTGATTTGATCTGATAAACTAAACTCTTAATGATCCCACAGCCTGCACATTATTCTTCTGTATTTTTGAGGTTATCAGTTCTATTTAAAACTAAAAGATTAACCAATTATCTACTCAATATTTCATGTTAGCGTATCGGCAGGAACGCTGAATAATGCTAGAGTTCAGTCAGGAAACGTTCAACATGTTGAGTGAAATCTGAGCTGAACCTCATTAGATAAACAGCAGAATATGCAGCAGAAAAAAGGTAATAAATGACAAAAGATCTCGTCAATAATCAGGATATCATCTCATGGCCGATACCAGATGAGACAATGAATCTGGAGATTAATCTAATTTCCTTTTTCTGAGTTCAGCAGCGTAGAAATGTATTTATCCCTTAACATGTGGTTTATATAGTACAGTATAAATATCTCTGGGTGGATTCAGGCAGTACTGCGTGCACTCTGAGGCAAACAGACTGTATACATGTGATATTTAGTGGATTTATCGGAATAATAACTACAAGCTGTGACCAAACCTGCTGGGAAAAATCCAACAATTTCTTCACTTTGACTCCATTAAATGAGCTCTACTGTTTTCCAAAACAAAAGTCAAAAATACCCCAAAAACAAAAAAAAACAAAACAAAAAAAAAAGCTCACGGTGAGTCGCAGCAAAGGATTATTTTATAATCAGGAATGTAGTTTTTCAATTTGTCAGACCTCCCTTCCACTTTCCTTTTAGACATCAGTTTTGTGTTACACTTCATGTAAAACTTCATTTAAAATTATTATGATAAAAAAAAAAAATATTACAACGAGACAGAATATAAAATAAAATGTATTGTGAAAGTAAGATTTCAGGTTTGATGAAGAGGACTGGACTCTATTCCTGCGTGGAAATGTGAGTTTTGGAGGATAAACATCTCACAAATAAAATAATTAAGGACTCTGATTAAGACAGCAAACAGGCTCAAAGGTGTGCGACTGTTCCTTTAAGAGGCGTTAAAGGGACGTGGAGTCGGCAGTGTTTCTTTAACTGAATCTTATTTATCACTACAAATAAAAACATCTGTTTTTCAAGAAGAAATTAAAATAATTATAATTAAAAAAAAAAAACAAAAAAAAAAAAAAAGGTTTACAATTGAGCATTATTTACATAGTGTTTTTTTTGTTTGTTTTTAAAGCACCGCTAGCTGAGTGGAAGCTCCACATCTGTCGCTGAAAAAAATCAGGGAATTTAAAACCTTCGCTGTGAAAAGAGTTTCTCTCTCCAGATGTTTCACAGCTGGACTTGTTGGTTTAGTTTCAGACATTAATACTTTCTCTGCAGTGACTCAGGAGCATTTTTAAGTCCCTGAATGCCTCAAGAACCAAATTTACACTTAAAACTTTTTTTTTTCTTTTTCTTAAAACGATGGATTTCCTCTTAAAATCAGCTCAGAACTCACACTGAGGCTTCCTCTGCAGATCAGAGCAGCTTCAGGAGTAGGACAGGTGAGAGCCGTTGGAGATGTGAGAAGTGACCGAGGTGCTCCGACTGAGGCCTCCATCGCTCCCGCCGCCGCCCGGCCCTCCGGACGCCGTCCTCCTCAGAGGCTGGGGGCTGTTCCTGAGGGCCATCAGGCTGGGGCCCCTGATGCTCAGACCGCCGCCGTAGCCTCCCTGTGACGACGAAGAAGAAGAGGCGGAGGAGGGCGGAGAGGAGGAGAGGGAGATGGGAGGAGGTGGCGGTGGAGGAGGCAGGAGAGCCAGGGACTGGGAGGAGGCGTGGGTGGAGAGGTGGTGGTGGTGGTGTGACTGGGAGTGATGGGGGTAATGGCCGCCGCCCACCCACTCCCGGGCGCGGTCGCGCTCCCTGCTGTCGTGGCTGTCGCGGTAGAGCTGCGGCGTGCTCTGGTGGTGCTGGTAGTGCTGGGGGAGGTAGTGCTGCTGGTGGTGGTGGGAGGAGTGCGAGGAGGAGGAGGAGGAGCGGCCGCTCTTGTGCAGCTCGCCATCCCTGCCGAGGCCGTGGGACGAGGTGACGGACTCGGCCCGGCTGAAGCCTCCTCCGCCGTGGTTCTGGCTGCGCCAGGACGGCGTCGCCACCGAGTTCTGCACGCTGTGGCTCCAGTGGCTGCCGGAGCGAGGGACGGGCCGGGAGGGCCAGCCGCCGGAGCCCGAGGACGGGCTGGGGGTCGGGTAGCCCTGGTTGAAGGCCTCGGCCGGGATGCCGCTCAGCGCCATGTTGCTGAAGCCGAGGCGCATGCTCTCCGAGTCGAAGGCCTCGATCTCGTGAGCCTGACGCTCCAGCAGAGTCCGGATCCTGTCCGAACGCTCGTTCTGCAGCGAGAGCATCTCCTCCTCGATCTGACGACACAGGGCCAGATGTTAGCATTAGCATTAGCGTCAACAACAATAACACCAGTCACTGATTTGTAGTTTACGTCCTCTCTTTTGTTTCCTACTAATTCTGACATGTTTTTGTATTTGATGACTGATGTCAACATTTCTGATGTATAATATCCAGAGCAGCTTCACCTCCAGCATCATCTGCTTCACTTTAACTCTTTCACTACTCTTCACCATTTTGAACAGGAGTGAGGAATTTAAACTGAATTCACCTTTCTTCCCCCAAATTTGATCCAGAACACTGGAATCCACTGAGATTCTGAAGAACTTAACTGAACTCAGTCAATAAATAAGAATGAAGTGGGGTGATGTTATTTTTCTGTAAAACAGTGAAGTATTAAATTCCTGTATGACAACACCGATCATATTTTATCATTAAAGACATCATCTTTCGTCTATCGTCTGGTGGATTACACATTAAAAATATTCTGGTAATCAGTAATGCTGTTAATTTAAACAGCTGACACTGGATGAGCATAATAAATGTGTTCAGGTTCTTGTTGATGTTGCTCTGTCAGACCATTCACTGCCTCTTATTAAGAGCTAAAATGAGAACTACAGTTTCATTTTGTCCCGTGGCGCCCTTCTCTACGTCTCTAGCTGATATGGACTGGTTTTATCGTGGACTGGTACCCGTTGCTCCAGCAGCGCCCGGCGGATGGACACCCTCTGCTCCAGGTCCTTGGCCTCCCTCTCATGCTGGGTGTCGGTGTGGATCTTGATCTTGCTCTGGTAGGCGTTCAGCAGCTCCAGCTCCTGCTGCAGCTGCATCCTCAGCACCTGGTACTCAGCCTCCTGGGTCTCATCCAGTCGGAGCTGTGAGGACGAACGGAGATGAGCGTCAGCGTCATGGCAACAGTGCTCCCTGATCAGATGGGATGGTCAAAAAACAGCCACCTTCTTTACTGGATGGATGGTGAAAGTTCGTATTAGTGCTTGTTTGGTACCAACTGGGAAGCAAACGATGATGATTCCCATTATGGACTGATTCTAAGGGTGGTCTGACAGCACATACCGACTGATCGAACATGAGCTATCAGTTTCACTTTGAGTTATTGTTTTTAAGAAAATAAAAGTCTAAACTCTCTGATCTCAGCTTCTTAAACGTGAATATTTCCTGAGATGATAAAATAAGGTGGTGGTGACGGTAGAAACCTTCTGTTATGACGCATACACTGATTATATGTCACTGCATACTGTTTGTCCTGTTGTTGTCTGAAGTGGTGATGTGTTCAGGTGCAGCAGGTGATGTGTTCAGGTGCAGCAGGTGCGCGGGGGTTTCCTTGCCTTACTCACAGCCTGTGTGGACAGCATGTCGTTGATGGAGTGGTCGTACTGCTCGGCCAGGATGGCCAGCTTACGCGTTTGCTCCTCTTTGAGGCGTTTGAGGACGGCCTTGTGGTCGGATTTGGGAGTGCTCTCCAGCAGGTGGTTCCTCAGGGCTTTGTACTGACGGGTCTGGATCTTACAGGTCTCCTGGAACTGACGCTTGATCTGCAGCTCTTTGGACTGAAACACGGATTCAATAACTATCACATAACACCACAGTTATACTTAGACACAGTAATTTAAGCTCTCCTCTCACCACATTCCATTCACTAAAGCGGGGTTTGAATATTGAAAAAAAAATACTATTTTGATGGTAAAACATCAGAACGTTTCCCTTCATACCTTGAGGCTCTTGGGCTGCTGCCGGACCTCCATGGCGTGTTTCTGTCGCAGCTCCTGCTCTCGGCGCTTGTTGTACTCCATCTGGTTGGTCAGCTCAGTCTGGTGCTGCGTCCGGATCAGGTCGGCCCGGGTCCGCTGCACCGAGCCCAGCTGCCTGAACTCCAGCTCCTGGGTGGACTCGTGGTGCCGCAGCAGCATGGCGCACTCCAGGTCCTTCTGGGTCTGCTTCTTGTTCAGGTCCTAGTGGAGAAAAGAGAAAACACAGTTCTGCTGTTGTTTTCAGACTCAGCTTTAATGGCCAGGTGTGTGAACACTGTCAGTCCAGCAGAAGTAATAACAATAAGAGATCAATAAACTAACAGCAGCTCATTTCATCATAACTGAGACTGAGTACAATACAGCAACACAGAGCAATATTTTGTTGCTTTTGGAGGATAATATCCAAATTAAAAGGATGATTATTTGTTGATGATTAAACAAGATCTGATGGCACCAAACATGAATAAAATGAGATTAATGTCAACGTTCACTTCAGATTTTGTGTTCAATGAGCGAAAAGTCAAACTGTCCTCAGATTCGCCTCATTAACCGCAGCGCATCTTATTAAGATTAATTAGGATGCACACCCACCACTTCCACTTTAAATAAACAGAAGAGCAGCATCAATTAATCGATCAGTATTAAATTAAACGTCCCCTGAACACCACAGCATAATGTGAAAAACTCAGATTTCCACTTCAGATTGAGAGATGTTCACTTTCACATTAGATAGATGTCAGATAAAGAGCAGCTAATTATGACATTTAAGAGGCTGAACAGGACCTGCTGGATGATTTTAAACATCACATCTAGTTTCAAAATAGCAATCAGTAACAACTGATTATTTATCAACTATTAATCAAAGCTCCTCAAAGTTTTCTGTCCACCAGAGTTCAACAATTAATCAATTGTCAACTATTAACTTAAACAACTTTATCGACTGATCTGACTAATTTTTAAGGAAAAAAGTATTTTGTCTGCTTCTTAACTGTGAATATTTCTTTCCTCCTCTGTGACACTAAAATTAATTATTTCAGACGTTTCAAACACTGATGTATTTTTTCACCATTTGATAAACTTCACAAATTACTGAATAAAGGAGAAAATGGCAGACTAATCGACCATTTCTAATTGCTGCTTATTTATACTACGTTGTGCATGAAACGTACTTTTTACCCAACTACTTCATTTATTTGGTATCCACAGTATGACACAGTGTTTAGTCAGTGATCGATGGAGGGTTACAGGTGGAAGCAGCTCACCTCTCTCAGCAGGTCCTGCTCCAGGTTGTGTCGAGCCAGCAGCATCTTCCTCTTGTACTGACGACACTGCAGCTCGTAGTACTGTCGCTGCCTCCTCAGCAGGCCGGCCTCCTCCTCCGCCTGCATCTGCTGCAGACACTCCTTCTGACGGATCAACCACTCCTGCTTCTCCCTCTTCGGCGTCGACTGGTTCTCGTTCAGCTCCTGGTTCAGTTCCAGGTGGAGAAACAAGAGACAGAGGTGAACGCAGTGTGAAGCAGGAGAGGAAACACAAACCTCGTTTCTTAAGGGCTCCTAAGATCATAAAACTGTTCATGATGGACATATATCAGGCATTTTCTGAGATGTTAAAATCACAAGGAAAAAAAAGGCAAACATTTGCAATAAGAAGTCTCAGATTTACAAGAAAAACAAAAGGACATTCTCAGAGATTGAAGTGAGAAATTTCAGGGAAAAACTGATTCTCTTCACTTTTCACTTTGAGATTTTATAATGAAAAGTGCTTTATAAATAAGAGGTATTATTATTATTATTCCTCTCTTGAACATAAACTGGAAATTAAAAATTAAACAGGAGATATTTCACAATCTCTTTTACTATATTACATATGACAAAAAAAAAAAAAAAAAAAAAAAAAAAAAAAAAAAAAACTGGAAACAGGTTGCAGAAGTCGTACTGGGGAGGACTGGTAAAGAAGTAAAATATTGAATATTAATTTGCCACTCGATCCACAGGATTATATTTTAGGGGCAATCCCTGATGGGGTGATAGAGAAGAGAAAGTTGAGAAAATGTTCTTGATTATTTTATTTTTCCAAATCATTTCTGTTAAAGGTTTAGTGAAGGACAGAGGGAGCCAATTCCTGCTCAGATGATTTATAATTTATGACGCTGGTCAGTACAAATAAAATTCACTTGACGTGTGAAGAGCCACAGTAATAATCTCAAGAGGAACAAATGACTGGAAATGACCAGCCATCAGAAATGTGCGCTCACCTCTTTGAGCTGGTCTTTGCGCTGGCGGTATTGGCGTTTCTGAGACTCCAGTAAGCTGGTCAGCTCTTTCTTCTGCTGACCCAGGATGTGCTGCTGGAACTTCTTCTCTTCTGCCAGAGCTGCTTTAGTCTGCAGGACACAAACAGAGGCTGAAGGTCAGAGGTCGGTGTGGGATCATGGGAGATGTAGTCCTCACGTCAGTCAGCGTCTGCCGGTCAGGATTCCTTCAGTGTCCAGAACAAACTGATTAAAACATAAAATCACTGAATCCAGCAGCTTCCTAACCGTAGCTCAGCTTGATTCTCTGGTAAATTCAGACGTTTGTTTATGACAGGTTTGACAACAACAGCAACAGAGCTTCTCAAAGAGGATATGAACACGAGACGAACGTTAATAAGAGTACAGATTTCTCTGGTTTGAACTTTGTTAAAAACATTTGAGAAAAAAAAAACAAAAAAAAAATCATTTCACATGGGTTTTAGATATTAAAAAAACTCTAAAACAAGATTTTAATGTGGAAAAGTTACTTGTTACGCGATCCATCCTTCATCTGGTTAAAGATTGTAAAACTGAATAAAAATAAAACACTTAGAGGATATTTAAAATGATTAGGTTTTCCAAAAGCACAGTTTTGGAGTTGATGTACATTCTGCATGGGACATTTGATCGTGCAGATGTTCCATCCAGAAGCACACAGAGACTCACCTCTTTCTCCAGGATGGCCTGGTGCTTCTTGGACAGCTTGTCGGCCTCGGTGGAGAAGCTGTTCCTCTGGTTCTCCAGCTCTTTGTCCAGCTTCAGCTGGTGCTCGTCCATCTCTGCCTTCAGCTTGTTCTCCAGCCCCATCAGCTGCTTCTGGTGCTGCCGCCTCATCCGCTTGTAGCCGGACATCTGCTCTCGCAGCGCCGAGCCCTGCTCATGCTCCTGGATCTGCCGGGTCACCTGGAGGAGGAGATGGTGATGTCATCTGCTGTCATAGAAACCATGGTGGTGTGAAGCTCTCAGCCTGTGTCTGCTGCACCAGTCTGGATCTAGTTTCATCAGCTAATTACAGAGAGACTCTTTGCCCATTTTTACTTCATCATCTGACCTAAATCAAAAAGCCTGGAGGAACAGGAAGTGGACTCACCAAGGAGGCGGTCCTGATGGTGGCGAAGTGGTCACGGTTGCGATAGTAAGCTCGACGGCGTCCGGCTGAGGGTGCCTGAGGTTGGTCCATCTCTGGCTGGTAGGGGTCGTCGTAGATGTTATCCTGACCCTGAGGAGATGGAGCAAAGTTCATGAGGTCATCAAACACTGAGGAGACTGAAGGATATTTTTTTTTTCTGGACGCAACAGTACAGATAATGTTTATCACTCATTTTACTAATGTGTCTTAAGCAATGCAGAAATCAAACAAAATTCCAAAACTACAATTTTGAATATTTGTTCAACTTAAACAAAGAAAAATATGACTTGAAATAAATAAATGTATTTAATTATTTAAAAGAAGAGCGCAAAAAGTGATGAGACTATAAATGTTATTTATTATATGATAAAACATAAACAGGAAATATTTACGCATTATCTCATAAGATGTAGACCTGTATTTTTGTTATATATCTGTTAAATTTATTTCCTGCTTTTGTACTTCTGGTTGGATCCAATCTGCATTTCATCACCTTCAACTGGTGATAAGGACGGTAAATCTGATCTAATCTAATGTTAAAGAAAGTCAACGACAATCGAGAACAGAACTCCACCATCTTCATAAGTCCCTTTTGATTTGTCATCTGCAAACTTTACTTCCTTCTCAGATAAGTGGATGTGACACTTCCTTTGTTATTCTGTCAAAAAATATTACATATAGTCTATTATTTTGTCTTTTCACTCATTTGGCAGAATAGCGTCATGTTTCTTTTTTGTCATTTTGTCCGAATAATTGATGATGATGATGATAATAATAATAATGGTGCTTCCCTGTCTACATTGTGTCACGTGAAGCTCTGGTCTTCTTACCGAGGGTCGGTGGATGATGGAGCTGTTGGAGGTGACGGTGTGCTCGCCCTCCTGCATCATGGCCATCTCACTGCTGCTGTCATCCGAGGCGTCGGCCAGGCTGTTGACCGAGCTGCTCTGGGAACTGGCTGAGATGGACATACTGGGCACCGACTGGGAGCTCTCCATGCTGTTGACTGTGCCGGTCCTCAACAGGTACTGCTCCACCTCCTGATGGGAACAAAACACACCTGGATCATCTCTGAACAGGACACTTTATTTAGCATCAGTCTGATGGAAAGTGATTTATTCCCTCAGTGAACACTGGACACAGGAGTTTCTAGCCTTCAGACCATAAAGCAGAGGATGCTTTGATGACTGACAGGTGGTTACCGTGGCAACACCTTTAACCTTTAACAGCGATTTCTCACTTCAGAGTTAATTATAACACTTTTTGTCACCTAAAAATTGATGCATTTATCTTGAAAAAATAAGCTACAAACTTTATTTCTCTAAACGTGTGATGTCAGCAAACCTGTTCAATAGTCGTGATCAATACTGACCAAAACAACTGTGATAATGAATTATGAGTACAATAAATAAAATAGATCCAGAAACTCATCAGGTTGATGGTGTGGAAGAGTACTCATTAGATCTGAAAAGTTAACTGAATTTACTCCCAATAAGTAACCAGCAGTTAAAACAAACTTCAGAATAAAGTGTTAAATAATTAGCTGAGGATTCTGCTTCTCTCAAAACACAATAAAACAGCAAAAGTACCTGTTTCTTACACTATATAAAGCAGAGTGGTTCAAAAGCTGCATTCTGATTAATCTTTTTTCCCTGTTGCACCAGACCATTTTTATTTTAGCATTATTTTAAATAAAGGTAAATGGCTACATATAGTAGAGTTTTTTCTGTGGCTTATTCTATTATTTTTTTATCATTTTAAGTCACAGAACTACTTGAATCTATTAAAAGGTCATTTCTGTCATTTTCCCTTCCTGCGTTTTGTCTGATCCTCTCTCAGGAGCTGTCTCTCCTTCCTTCCTTCCTTCCTCCTCTCCTCCCTTCCTTCCTTCCTCACCTCCTCGTCCTCTCCTCCCTCGGACACCGGCCCGTTCTGCTGGGTCTCCTGGAACAGGATCTTCTTCATCTTGCGGTACTGCAGGTTGTCCAGCTCCCTCACGGCGTCTTTAGTCCGTGCGATCAGGTCCATGATCACCGTCAGCGGGCGCTCACGGCACAAGAACCGGTGCTGCAGGGAGGGAAGGATGGAGACGACAGGTCAGCATGATTTTAGGTTTTAGGTTTGGTGAGGAGATGCTGGACCAGGTCTCACATTCAGCAGCACATCTGAGGTAGGCCGGTCCTGGGGAATCTTCTGTAGGCAGGAGTCCACGAAGTTACGGAAGGAATCAGACCTGCAGAGAAATTATTACCATTAGTCATGTGTTTATTGAACGCTCTTATGTTCAGTGAGTGTCTGATCAGTGATGTCAGCTGACAACCAGCCAATCAGAGCTGGTCTCTTAGAGCAGAGTCTTCCTGATGTTGACTGGTCTGCAGTCAGCTGGAGTTAACTTCTTCATCCAGTTTCATCCTCAGCTCTGTGGACACTTGATCACTGATCAATGGGAGCTTTAGCCTGTTAGCTGTTAGCATCCCTCTGGGTAGCTGCACTAGCATTAGCTTAGCTCGTAGCTGCTAGCTCAAACTGGAAGTACTTCCCTGGTATTTTAACTCACACAAGGAGCATGTAAGGTTTGATGTCTCCACTGAGCCAAAATAAAATTCAGAAGCATTTTGTTGTTTGGTCTAATTAACTAAAAAAAAAATTTTGTCACAATATCTACACAACTGATGTATTTATTTTATTTTTATTATTAAATCTGTATAATTATATGTGTATAATAATAATATTATCTGTATAATTATTATAAAAATCTGATCATGTGACCTGACAGATAAATAACTGATAACTCTGATAAAAATCAAAGGTGTGATGGACAGAGGGAGGAGAAGCTCACCAGTGGTTGGACTGAAGGATGGGGCTTTCATTCTGAGCGATGTGGTATAAGGCACTCATAGCATTCATGTTGAACAGCGGCGGCTTCCTCTCCGCTGAGGGAAGACAGCAAAGACAAAGTGAGGACCTTCATTTATCCTGGATTCATCTAAAAATGTGAGAGTGTGCAGGTTTTACCCAGCTCTATGGAGGTGATGCCCAGCGACCAGACGTCCACTTTGCCATCATACTGGCCCTCATCCATCGCTAAGATCACCTCTGGAGCCATCCTGGTGAAACAAATCAATACAACAGTGATCGAGCAAGAAAATCGAGCGACGACCTAAACCTCTCAAACGTTAATAAAGTCGGTAAAAGACGGAGTAAACTCACCAGTAAGGCGTCCCAACGAAGGAGTTTGCCGGAGCCACGATAGAAGCAGAACCAAAATCCCCCAGTTTGACCTGACCAGGCTCCGTCAGCAGGATGTTCCCTGCTTTGACGTCCCTGCAGAACACAACCAAACATATCACTGCATATAAATATAAATATGTGTATATGTAGCTGAAATGAGATAAACATCTGGCTTTGAGTTTAACAGCTCAAAAATTAAAAATACTGAGGATTTTCTCATTGATTGAAGTGTTCTGTCAAGCACTTAGAGAAAATCAAATAAATCTACATTTTTATATTGTCATATTCCCCTGCCCTTAACACTACTATACCATAGCAATATAAAGATATAAATATAATAAAGTCAACCATCATGACAAATTATTTAATCATTTCATTGAGGAATTAGAGGCAGCGAGCCGCCCTTTGTCTTTGGCTGGAAAGAAATACTAAACCTGAGGACTGTGTGATCGACCAATCAGAATGTCAATCTTTCTACACTCCTCACTGCGCTGCATAATCATTGTTTTTACTCTAAAATCCATTTAAATGGTCAAATTTAATACTAAAAAATGTCATAACAATTACTTTGGCAAAAAATAATCAATTTATTGAGGCCAACGCTGATATCAATATCTAGCAGGGGAGAAAAAAAAAAAATCAGATAACCGATTAATCTTAAAAAGTTATTATTTATGAAATGTTTTTTAAGCCCTTTAACACTTGCAATATCGACATAAATTGAAGGCATAATGCTTAACTTTTTTCTACAACTACAAAGAAATGAATTTTGTGAATGAAATAACAGTAAATCTCTGAAAATTTAATACCTACAGCAAATTTATGGTAAATTTAAGACCTTAATTACCAGAATTTTAACTTAAGGCATTTGGAGACTTCTTAAGGAACTGCAGGAACCCTGGTAAAGCCTGATGTAGTTATTAACCACATCTTTTTTTATAGAGCCACTGGTGTTTTTAAATATATAGTTTAATAGAGAACCACAATGAAAGGCTTATATTGCAGCATGTGAGGAGATGTTACCTGTGAATCATGTTGTGAGAGTGCAGATATGCTAATCCCTGCAGCGCACCATGGGTGATAGCAGCTATCTCTATTTCCTGGAGTGGCTTTTTGTGAACTGTGAGGAGGAAAAGACACCAAGAGTCACAATTAACAACAGCCAGAGAAACACAACAAGAACAAAATAAAAATGAGCAGAACAGAGAGTCACACTAACCTTCCAGGAGGTCTGAGGCCGAGCCGAGGCAGTACTCCATCACCAGCTGAGACACAAAAACACCTCACTCATCCACGTCGACATTCACATTTTGCACAGTGCTTAATTTTTAGTGTCTATACTTCCCCACACTGCTGCCATTTAAAACTGCATTGTTTGCCTTTATCTATTTTACACTTTGACTTATTGCTCAGAGTTCACAGTAAGAGTGGACCGTAAAGGAGGTATTTCACAGTACTGCTCTCATGACAGTAAACACTTACAGTAATAAACATCACAGTATAAAGTACTGAGCTCTTTACTGCAGTACTAGTACCAGTAGAAATACTCAAGTGAATTCAAAGAAAACAAACAAACATCAACCCAGCATCAACATCAACTTCAAGTACAAAAGGCTTCTATTATTTTACTGTACTGTAATGTATTCATCTCTTGAAGGTATCTGCTGGTAAAGGTGCTAAACATACCCACGCCGTGTGCTCCTTCAGGTAACATCCTCGGTACTCGATTGTGTTCGGGTGGCGGAGTTTCTGCAGGAACTTCACCTCTTTAATGATGTCCTGCCATTTCTGCACATGAACACAAAACGCACGTTAGAGACGAGCTGGCGTCACTGATAAATCCTCTCTCTTTATTTTTCTTTACAAAGAAGCGCAGTTAAGAAAGAAATGACTTGTGTTGAGGTGCTCTATTAGTTGAAAACTAAATGATTTTTAGAGAGCTGTTAGACATTTCTTCCCAGATGATTACCTCGTTTGTCTGCTTGCCGCTGTACGACATCTTCTTAATGGCCACCACCTCATTGTTACGAACATCCCGGGCCTGTTCGAGGACAGAAACACAACTTCATCATATTCAGATTAAAGAAACTCAGCCTATTTATTAGCATGAGCTGCTTTCATTGTCATCTCCTCTCTGATTTAGAGTACTGAAAAACCTTTTGCATTATTTCTGCGTTCTGTGAAACTGGTGACAGAGTAAAGCCTGCAGGTTAAGGTCACTTCATGGAGCCAAAAGAGAATAAGAAAAATGTGCACAATCATCCATTCATCAACCCAAAATACTTATTTCTGGGTAAAACATTATCTCCACCATCTATTATACTTTACTAACTACATTAATCTGCCAGCTTTAGTTACTTTTTGTTTGATAACACAAAATAGAACAAGCTAATAAATAATGTTGGAATATCTGATTGAAAATAAACTTCACTGATCCCCAGAATATATTATCCAACAGAGTATAAAGTCATTAAAATGAGCTTCACATCTTCCAGCTGCAACACAAAACAGCAGAAAAACATTAGTAAAATGTCAGACAAACTATCCAAAATAACATTAGTAAAATAGCACTCTTGACTCTAAACATCTAATATCTGAGGATGCTCAGGAAGTCGCTGAGGAGGTGAGAGTCTACCTCACAGCATGATGATCACATGTCACAGGTAGAGGAACAGACTTCATAATTAGGTGAGGACATTTTCAGTTTTGCCCACTGATGATAAAATGCAGAATGAATTTTAGAAACGCTCACAGTATCACTGGTCACTGCTCAGGCCTCATTTCTTCCACAGGAAACAGAATCAGATATGATGATGGGAACATTTAGATTTCCTCAGTACCGCGCTACAGTTCAACAGCATATTATCGCTTTTGTTTTGATTTTAGAAAAGTATTCATTCTACATCAGAGAATAAACGTAGCGTCAGTATCACTGCAGACAGATTCAAAATTTGAAAACTTAAACACTGGATTGCTGCAGGACACTCACTAACCATTTCACTAAGTAGCTCTTCTCTTTAATAACATTAATTTATTTACAATTCAACATGGAAGCCCCTCCTTTAATAAAAACAACAGATGATTAGAATCTTTTTGCTTATTACCTAGAGGCAACTTTATTTTAACACAAGCTGGGCACCAAATATCTTCTCTTTCCATATCCAGAGCTTAATAAACTTATTATCTTTAACGATAAAATACAATTATTGTTTGGTAATTCACAGTTTTTATTAAAAAAAAAAACAAAAAAAACAAAAAAAACTCATGTATTGGTCATCTTGATAACGATATAAATCACCATATAGCATGTTTTCATTTAACCCAATAAATTATTTAATAGTGTACATGAAACAAAAACATGGTAAAGACAACTTTAGTATACTATCGTGTAAATTAAACGTGATAAAATGAATATATAATGAAAGCACTTTTTCAAAGATTAGAAAGAACGACTCAGCGCCTCCACTCACAAAGTAAACGGCTCCAAAGCTGCCATGGCCGATCTCACGGAGGTCGGCGAACAGCTTTTCCGGATCATCTTTGCAGAAGAGGTCTGCCACTTCGGGGTCTTTCAGATTGCCCGCCCGTGCACTCGAGGGCATGGCCAGGGCCTGGAGGACAGGGGAGGGGACATGAAACACTCAGAGGTCAAAAAAAGAAGACACCATCCAGGTCTGAGCAGGAAACACTGAAAAACAACATTCAGAGTTACTATTAGACACGCTCCATTATTCCTGGTTCCTCAAACCTGGAAGATTTCTTTATAAACACAATTAGGCAAAGTGATATTTAAAAAAAAATAATAATAATAATCAGCCAGCAACAATTTTTACAACCAAAAAGTATCAAACTTTTACTGGTTCCAGGTTCTAAAATAGGAGGATTTGCTATAGGCTTCCCCTTCTTAGTCGATCAGCAAACCAATTTAGTCAGTAACAATTTAAATATATTTTTTTTGATTTGACTTTATAAAAGCATAAAGTGTGCTTTGGTGAGATTCTTAGTGGAGAAACTATGACAGTGTGGGGAGAGGGAAAAAAACAGACGAAAGGAGGAGTATGCAGACATCACCTGAAAACATCATCCTATTTTATTTCTGTTCACAGCCATTTGTGATGGAAACAAACGGTTCACAGCATCGGAGATGATTTCATATTCTGATGTATTGACAGACCCGGAGGCATCAGCAGTCTCTTTGCAGAAGGAGTAAGCCTTTGCTTTAAATTTGGATCACAGACTGTGTGCCTATTTTGTGTTTTTCAAGTGAAGCGTCTGTTTTCCATTTCAGTTGAGCAGAAAACCACCTAATTAATGTGTTAAACACGCTGGAAAACGCATTCTTGCACTCTAAAAAGTGACCCATTTGCAAAATCCCCTCGTGTGCACCGAAATCAGAGACTTTATCAGCTTCCCTGATGTTCAGAGTCTGTGGTGCACGTCTCTAAAAACCTGTAATATCTCAGGCATTTCATAACTGACTGCTTTTGGTGATATGGTGACAGGAAAGCCGTCTTTATGTCCCAGCTGATCGATCTGGGACAGAAACCAGCTGACTAGTTGTGACATTAAGTCGGAGCTGGAAGCTCGACTGTGAAGGTGACAGCTACAAACAGAAGAGCATCATAATACTGAGAATGACACCAACAGCATGGAGCAACTGGTTTCCATTGTCTCAATGTGAATGGATTTCATCTATTAACTGTTCAGTTTGGGCCAAAACGTGTGACGTCAAAAGCTTCTAAATTAAGAATGTGACACACTAACTCATGAACTAACTGGTGACAGTTAGCATCTCTTTCTGTTCCATACAGATGAAATTATGAGGAAGGCAGATCAGTCAAAAGGATGCGACCCCAGTTAAAATGCTTGGACTTACTGTGTATTATATCATTGTATTCTCAGATAAAGACACACTTAAACCATGGCTAATGCTAGCAGATTGTTTCCAGCTGGTCCTGGCTTGTTTATAGCTAGCTGCTAGCATTAGCTAGGTGATCTCAGCGCCACAACGAAGGAACAATGACTTCTTATTGTTCGTATTAATCTTTTAAATGACGATACATTAGAGGAGGCAGTTTCTCATATTAGTATTACTGTCATCATTTTCATCAAAAAAACATTAAAACACTGCAGTGATCTTGTGCAGCTCTGGTGGAAATACAAAGGGCCGTGCTGTTCTTTAAAAATAAAATCAATAATTTTTGCACACATTGCTTGTGTCGCTTTGTGCATGTGAAGATCAGAGAGCAGCAGAAAACCTGAGTGACGGCACCACAGTTCCTCACCATCCAACTCAAACCAAAGAGCGGTATAAATAAACCCACGGAGCTGCTGCAAATCAAATCATCCGAGTAAATCAGCCCTCTGAATGTAATCTCAGGCAGCACACTGAGTCGTTGACAACATTGTGTTATTATGGGGTTGAGTGTCAGCTGGAGCCCCGAGGACAGACGGCAAAATAAGGAGGCATTGTGACTCTGAATACATGAAAACACCCTCAGGGTCCCGGATTAACGCATCACTGCAACGCTTCTTCCTGATTAAGCTCCGCCGCCGAATAAATGTTTAAATGTACTCGTAAATAATTATAGCTTTCAAATGGGGACTCTTACCAACAAATTGCCATGTTGAGGTATTCATTACAAAGTGGATATTTTCTGAAAATCCACATTCATGGATCGAGGTTTGTCACCATTGTCGTCCACCATTTTCCTCAAACTTATTCATGCTGACAGCACCAAAATCATCCACTGTCTTTGAAATGAGAACAACTTATGGCGTCTATTTTTGTCTTTTTCCAAAGAAACAAAGCTCTCACAGGTTTAAACCCACAACACAGGGAAGTAGATTTCCTCAATATCCTGTGTGGAAAAAAAAAACTCAAGTTAAATTTTAAGCCAGCATACACCTTTAAAAATTTAAAGGAAATGGGAAGCAGGAGATTCTTTCTAGACATAACGCTTGATGTGAAATTTGGTGTGTCAGCAGAGCTGGATGACCACGATCACATGGATGAACTCAACCGTGACAAGGAAACAGTTTTGCATAACTAAAACTCCTTGTTGTGAATGTGTGAATACCATTCACACAAAGCGGATATACATGCGTCTTCACACCGATAACCAACACCTTTACTAGCCTTGGTCCACAGTTTTTAAGAACAGCTCATATTGTAGCATAAAGTAAACTGTACCACTGATGACAGCAAATACATACAACACATCACTGCCCATTGCACTCTACAGGAAGTGAAAGCTGAATATCCCCCTGTGATTTAATGCTCAATCTCCTGAGGCAGACGTCTTCACATCAATGTGAGCTTTCCGAGTCAAAAAGTAATAGTCTAATATAACAATGGTAATATTAACTTCTTAGCAGATACTGATTTTATTGAGGGGGGAAAGTTAAATAAAGAACTTGCTGTTAGCTGCCAAGTACAACTGAGGTACTTTTACTTTCCTTGAGTGTTTTCTTCTCATGCTACTTCACACATAGCTATTTAAGCATTAATCAGAAATAATGTTGATGTTAGGGGAAAACAAACATTGTGGGAGTGTCACTTTGGGCTCTGGGTCATCTGGACACTATTAAACCAACCAACTGGCAGAATTTTTGCACACAAATAACACAAATACTTTGGAACTAGGGTGGCATGGTAGTGTAGTGGTTAGCACTGTTGCCTCACAGCAAGAAGGTAGTGGGTTTGATTCCCGGCCCGGGGCCTTTCATGTTCTCCTCATGTCTGTGTGGGTTCTCTCTGGTACTCCGGCTTCCTCCCACCATCCAAAAACATGCATGGGGATTAGGTTAACTGGTTAATTTAAATTGAGCATAGGTGTGAATGTGAGTGTTTGTCTGTCTCTATGTGTCCTGTGATGAACTGGACACTTGTCCAGGGTGTACCCTGTCTTTCACCCTAAGACAGCTGGGATAGGCTCCAGCCCCCCTGACCCTATGAGAGGATAAGAGGGAGAAGATGGAGGGATGGAACTAACACATAAGAAAAGTGACTATATGCAGCAATACCTTGGTGACTTTTCACTGTGCCTAACACCCTTTAACATCTCTATCTCTTTTTGCTTTGTTTATGTTTTTATTAACAAGTCCTAATTTATACTACATGACATTGATGTTTATGTTGTTTTGTTTGCCAATTGTCCGCGCTTATATACTTTTGCATATCTAAATCGCAAATAAAGATTTTGGCCAAAAAAAAAAAAAAAAAAAAGCCAACCAATCGATTAATGGAGAAAATAATCAACAGTTTAACCGAATGACAGTTTAACAGAAAAAAAACACAGGAATTACTAGTTCAAATGAGCTCCAGCTCTACCAACTGCAACAGTAAAATGGTGAAATTACATTAATGCGTGTATTTTCCCATGTGGTATTGGTACTTTTACTGTAGTAAATCATCTGAACACTTCCTGTCTAACGGTCTTTTCTATACGCCAAAAAATTAGCGTTGCACTCGGCTAGCAAACTGAATAAAACATCTAAAATGATCCGCCAGAACACGCAGCGTTAACTGCTACAGTAATAAAAACATTTCTCGTTTTAATGAAGGCCTCTGAAATCTTAACAGTCCACTGAGAGCCCCCGACTCACGTTTGAAAACCCACAGGAATAGCTAACTAGGTTAGCTTGTTTAGCGGCGAGCTAAATGAATGTAGCATCACTTACCGCGGCTTATTGTGGTTCCGCTCAGGAACGAAAAACAACTGTTAGCAGCCAAGCTACCGAGCCTCTATCCTCATATCCCGGGTCTCCTCTCTTGGCGGATAATCAACAAGACGTTTGTCCCATTTCCACCGAAACTCCAACAGTGGATTTGATGGGCAAAACACACGCTAGTTCAGCTGGTTCAAACAGAGGCTTACCAGTTGTCCTCTCTACCGTTACTAGCCTTAGCTAATTGGCTAGCTTAGCTTCGATAGCTTACAAGCTAACGTAAACGTTAGCTGTCCTGCGGGGTGTGGCTGAGGTTTCTCTGTGGTGTCCTTCTACCAAGCATACTGTTCGTTATAACGGACCTTTATTTAAAAAAAAAAATAAAAAAAAATACACGTTTGAAATCCAACTTAATATCTACGCCCCGTCCCGAGGTCCGACTTGTTTCTGACACCGTTTTTGTTCTTTGCTAAATACAAGATGGCACAGACCGTTGGGGCGGGACTCCAGCGATGACCGGAAGCTGACTTTTTATATTTCCGGTGAAGTTTTCTCTTCACAAGTAAAAGGATAAAAATACATCGACTTATTAAATATTAATAATCGAGTACAAAGGCTCAGGGGCTTGATTTAATGATGTTTAATGACTTTTTAAACAACACTCCGTATAGATAGGTCACATTTTACACTGTTAAAGGACAGTGGTGGCAGAAACAAACAAATCTAACCCCCTCTAACACAGGAAAGATAATACAATACCATGTGTCACAAAGAATATAATGAATAATATATAATGAACCTGAGTTCACGTATCCATGACATTGTAGAAATATTTGAAAAGTCTGTTAAATAATATTGAAAACTGAACACATGGAATGTATGGCTCAATATTTGTCAGGCTTTGTTTTATATTATGAATATATCATTTGAAAATGTAAGTGGGAAAAGAATGTTTTGTTTATTTATATTTGACGCTTCAAACGAGGTAAGACACCCAGTGGCTGAGCATTTGTCTTCATTATATGTCAATTCGTCAACTAAATTCTTGTCTAAATCATGAAATAATTCCATATTAACGGAGCAAATAAGTGTAATTTCTGAACCAAAACAGCCATAAAATGTCCAGCAAAGAGAAGTACATCAACATGGTACTTACCAAAATTTATTAACATCTTTGATCATAAATAACAATGCAGATATAAACACATGAGGTATATAGTCCCAGTGCTCACAGAGTCCACATGAAGGGCCTCTTTAGTCCACCTCCTCTATGGTGGGCCCCTGGGAGCCGGCTCTTGCCTGCTCTCCACAGCTGGCTGCAGGCGTTCCTCCCTGGTACAACTTGCTGATGACAGGGTTACACACTTTCTCCAGCTCTTTCTGCTGGTGTTGGTACTCCTCTTTATCAGCCAGCTGGTTGTTCTCCAGCCAGGCGATGGTCTCCTCACACTTCTCCATCAGCTTCTTCTCATCCTCGGCGCTAATCTTGCCCTTCAGGTTGGGGTCCTGCACGCTGCTCTTCATGTTGAAGGCGTAGGACTCCAGGGAGTTCTTGGCAGCGACTCGGTCCCTCTGGAGGTCGTCCTCGGCTTTGTATTTGTCGGCGTCCTGCACCATCCTCTCGATCTCCTCTTTGCTCAGTCGACCCTTATCATTGGTGATGGTGATCTTGTTCTCTTTGCCGGTGCTTTTGTCCACGGCGGACACGTTCAAAATGCCGTTGGCGTCGATGTCGAAGGTGACCTCGATCTGCGGGACGCCTCGTGGGGCCGGCGGGATTCCCGTCAGGTCAAACTTGCCCAGCAGGTTGTTGTCCTTGGTCATGGCTCTCTCCCCTTCGAAGACCTGGATGAGGACTCCAGGCTGGTTGTCAGAGTAGGTGGTGAAGATCTGGGTTTGTTTAGCGGGGATGGTGGTGTTGCGTTTGATCAGGGACGTCATGACTCCTCCGGCCGTCTCGATGCCCAGGGACAGAGGGGCCACGTCCAGCAGCAGCAGGTCCTGAACGTTGCCCGAGGTATCGCCCGTGAGAATGGCGGCCTGGACGGCGGCGCCGTAAGCCACCGCCTCGTCTGGGTTGATGCTTTTGTTCAGCTCCCTGCCGTTGAAGTAATCCTGCAGGAGCTTCTGGATCTTGGGGATGCGGGTGGAGCCTCCGACCAGGACGACGTCGTGGATCTGCGCCTTGTCCATTCTGGCATCTCTCAGGGCTTTCTCCACCGGCTCTAAGGTTCCCCTGAACAGGTCGGAGCACAGCTCCTCAAAGCGAGCCCTGGTGATGGAGGTGTAGAAGTCGATGCCCTCAAACAGAGAATCGATCTCGATGCTGGCCTGGGAGCTGGAGGACAGGGTCCTCTTGGCCCTCTCACAAGCTGTGCGCAGCCTCCTCAGGGCTCTCTTGTTCTGGCTGATGTCCTTCTTGTGTTTCCTCTTGAACTCCTCCATGAAGTGGTTCACCATGCGGTTGTCAAAGTCCTCTCCACCCAGGTGGGTGTCTCCAGCCGTGGCTTTGACCTCAAAGATGCCGTCGTCGATGGTAAGGATGGACACGTCGAAGGTGCCTCCGCCCAGGTCAAAGATCAGGACGTTGCGCTCCGCCGTCTTGCTTCTGTCCAAACCGTACGCGATGGCGGCCGCCGTCGGCTCGTTGATGATCCTCAGGACATTCAGTCCAGCGATGACGCCTGCGTCTTTAGTGGCCTGACGCTGGGAGTCGTTGAAGTACGCCGGGACCGTGATGACCGCGTTGGACACTTTTTGGCCCAGGTAGGCCTCGGCAATCTCCTTCATCTTCACCAGGACCATGGAGGAGATCTCCTCAGGGTAGAAGGCTTTGCTCTCCCCTTTGTATTCCACTTGAATCTTGGGCTTCCCTCCATCTCCGACCACCTTGAAGGGCCAGTGCTTCATGTCCACCTGCACCACCTCATCATCAATCTTTCTTCCAATCAGTCTCTTGGCATCAAACACTGTGTTGCTGGGGTTCAGAGCCACCTGGTTCTTGGCGGCGTCCCCGATGAGCCTCTCGGTGTCAGTGAACGCCACATAACTGGGGGTGGTCCTGTTGCCTTGGTCGTTGGCGATGATTTCTATTTTTCCGTGCTGGAAAACCCCCACGCAGGAGTAGGTGGTGCCCAGGTCGATGCCGATCGCTACGCCTTTAGCTGCAGACATCTTACTGTTTGGAATGTGTCCTAAAGATGCAGAAATATAAAAAATAAAAATAAATACTTGCAGAAGCTATTATTACACCATGAATATATCAACAAGATCCTGCCCATCCAAATGATGTATTTGCCATTTTCATTTGTGAAATCAATCAATCATTTAGTCTCATTTTAATGGTCATTTTAAGTGAATGAACAATGAACTTGTATAATTGTTATCTGTGTCTCATTACCAAACAAATGGGAAATTCTTTCAATGCCGAAATTGAAAGAATACATCAATAAATATGCATAAACAACTCAAAATTCATTTGACAGGACTGCATATTAATTTTACCACTAGCCAGCCTAAAATTGTCAGTTATTCAGATGGAGTTTGGTGGTGAACTTTCCGTTAGAGAGAGCACTTCATAGCAGTTCTTAAACAACAAATAACAAGGTGTGTTCACACCATTTCCACCAAATCTGAATGTCATACAGATTCAAGGCAACTAATAATTTATTACACAGCTGATATTTAAAACAACGAACATTAATCGCAGTCTGAAATTGACAGATTTTTTCAGGCAGTTTGGTGAGACGTTGATCCAGTGTGAGAAAAAAACGGAAGCAGCGCACTTACTGTGGTCAAAAGGTGATAATCTGTGAGGAAGAGGAGAAGGAGTTGAACGTTGTGTCGTTCCTCTGTCGGTGCTCTTGTCGTCTCAGTGCCGGTAACTGTACCGGCTTCAGCCGCAACCGTCTTCTTATTCCTCCCTGACTCCCTTCTGGTCGCATCTCGAGCTTTCTACTCTTTGGTCCAATCACAGAGCGCTGCATGATGACGCAACAGAGGGGGCGTTCCCCCAGAAGTTTCTACAAGCTTCTGGTCGCACCGAGAGACTCGTAGAGAAAAGAGTGAGTTTTAAAAACAGTAAAACACAGTAAATTTAAGGTCCGAGTCCGAATACAGCGAGACACACTGAGCAAATACACACAGACTGAACAGAGGAAACAATGGTGCCGATGTGTCAACATAAAACAAATGAATAAACACTCAAACCAAACCACAATAAATCATCTTTTGAACGCCAATGCTCCTAATATTCTACTGAAATGTACAATCCGAGCTCGAGTAAGAAGATTGCTTTGATGCCGACGTTTTGAGAAGACCTTAATGATTAATCTTAGTGAGTTAAGTGTGTTTTTTTAATGTTGTATATTCATCAGATCAGCAAAAAAGCCTGAAATTGAAAGTTTTTCTGGTGGAATTTTGTTTTTAAATGAGAACACACCCTGTAGCAGCATTTGATCCAACAGTTAATGAAACAATAAAATATATACCCTACTAAAGTAATTTAGTACTGCATTATGTTGATGTAAAACCAGCTTTAATAATGATAAATTAAGGGATGCAACTTTATCTGCCTATGCTCTATTATTAAGTGAACAGAGCTGTCATTTAAATATTAATTTATGGTTGTTCAGGCTCATGATATATTTGAGATACAAACAGTGGTCTATATATAGTTGTATTTTTTACATAAATATTGCCATATTCCCTTATTTCAGATCTAAAAAAAACATTTGTTAACTAAACACAAACAAATCATGAGAAACAAAGTTGGATTGGTTTTGAATCCTTGAGTTCAGTCGCCATCTTGGTTTCTTGCAACCAGCTGTGACACGAGAGGCTGGAGCTGAGTACAACTGAACGCTCAAGAACAGTGACAAGAACAGCAATAAAACATAGATTATTATGATGTCTGTGAGCTGTTATGAGACACATTATTGCATCCAATATTATGATGCAAATACAAATGCATTATTCCAAAGCCCAAGTACTTAAACTTTGTGTATTTTAAGTATATTTTACTGTCAACATTGTTACTGTATATTTACTTAAGTACAATTGTAAATGCTGGATTTCCACTTGTAGAACAAACTGTGCATGAACCTGAAAGAAAACATGGAAGAATATAGATATGTTTATGTCTGGTCTGCACTGTCATCACTGTCATAGATGACACTCAGGATGTTTTATTTGTTTAAAAAATAAAATGATCATTGGTGACAGCAGTAGACATGAAATCTGCGTATTTAAAAGGCAATATTCCTTCATAAAATGTGCCAGACTGCCCATCCATATCAATCCATATTTACAATATCATAATTCATGAAACAACAAACCTGACAGTGTTTTTTTTAGTATAGAATATATAGTTAATATTCAGCCTTGCCTGTCAGTGTTTTTATTTTAATATATAACATCAATTACATGTTACTTCTTTTGTTAATTCATTGATTGCATTTTACAGCTTTATTAAAGACACAAAAGTGTTTAGAAACAGAAAATATTGTGATTGTTTAAATATTGCTCTGCAGACAGTCAGCCAGCTCCTCCTGCTTCATCTTCTTCAGGAAGTGCTGTGTGATCTTCAGAAAAGCCTCTCTGCTGCTCCTCCTCTGCTCCTCCTCCTCCTCACCATCCAGCACCTCCTCATCCTCCCTCCGACTCTCAGAGCATTCAGGGTGATCTGGACTCAGAACCTTCTGGATCTTCTTCAGCTCGTTCTTCACAAAAGTGACGATATTCTCCTCCAGCAGCTGGAACAGATCGATAAAGTGAACGTTTGAGATCAAGAACACAACCTGTGATTCAGTCAGTCTGAAGGCCTGCTGGTCTAAACAGAGCAGAATGTAGACGGTTAGGAGCTCACTGGTAGTTCAGCATTTAAGTGGTGGTTAACAGGGAAAGGTTAATCTGTACATGTACACACCATAAATACAGATTCCAGGTCTGTTTGATGCTGCAGGGCAGACTGACCACCGAGGCCCTCTGAGCTCTGCTGCTGAACTCTGTGGAGAAAACATCACATTTAAGGACATTTAAGTCCTCTGTAGTCCTGGTCGGCTCTCTGGGCGATGCCTCCTGGGTGTTCCTGCTACCTGGGCAGGACGGACACTCATCCTGCCAATCACTCATGCATGTTGGATCAGGGTGTACGGGTTGAGTACTGATGGGACCCTCCAGAATGGGCTAAATCACTCTTCAGGCTTCACAGTCTATTCATGTTCTCTATACATTTCTTCACTTCACCCTTGGTGTACAATTCTCTTTCAATTTTTAATTTTAATTTTTTTTACTTAATTACTATTTTCTCTCCTCATTTCAGGGATATTGGGTGATGGGATTATCACAGCAGCCCACATTGTTGATTTCTAATGGCACTGCCTGCTTGTACCCTTCCCCACCCATCATATCTTGTCTATCATCTGTTTGTTTCCCCTTTAATTCACAATAGAGCAGCACTTTCCTCTCTGGCTCTTAAGAAAATCCAATGAAGAATGACAGATTAGTTTCCAGAAAGGGCTGGTGATGGTCACGCACATGCACAAAAATTTTATTATACTTTTCTGTAAGAATAAAATATGCACTAATCTAAAAGTTGACTCTCTTATCTTGTGGTGTTTAATGAGGAGAATGGGTGCTGACAAAAAAAAAAGAACTGTGCAAAGAATCTGTCAATTTCTAAAAACCAGGAAGCTGCACAGGAAGAGGAAGTGGAGCACTTTTGGTCCAGAGGAGAAGATGAGAAGTTCTCCACTGATTGGCTGATTGGAGGGAGTGATCTATGAGGTCTGACCAAGCTGGACTGACTCACCTGGGACAAGGTGTCCACAGAAAAGAAACACAGTATGACACCAGATCACATCACTGGGGTTCAGGATGTAGAGCCATCCACTAACTGTATGCTCACAGGTCCAGACCAGCCATTATGAGACTGGAAAGTTCAAGGAACTTCAGCTTAAGAGTCACATCTGGAACAATGTCTTCACTCTGGCATCACTTCTGAAGGAGATACCAGCTGGTTGCTCCATCACAGCTGAAGTGGCCTCTTAGACCTGGTCCAGGAACCTTGGAGAACATCTGAGCAGCTGCATTTATTGTGAAGAACATACAGGAAGTACGAGCAGTAGCTTTAAACTTTTACTTGATCTCACCACAGGAAATGAGCAGTTACATAGCATAATAAAATTGTTTTTAGCGTTATTGTCATAAATATTATGATTTCTGATTAGATTCAACTTTATTACACAAGGTGTAAAAACACCTGATCTAATGAGTTTCACCTGTAATCACAGCAAAGCTGCAAACTTCAGGCACCAGAGGTCAGCAGAAACTAGCTGTACACAGAAAGTCATGCATTAGAGAGAGTACCGACAACTAGTGTTTAGAACGTTCAGGACCGTTCTGTCATGGGATTGGTTCAAAGGTAGTCACGTGTTTTGTGGACGCCATGTTTAAGACATAACAGCAATCAAACCATCAAACCATCGTTATCAATGCGACTGTTTACAAGAGAGACATAAATAAATTCATTCAGTCACTCATTCATTCATTCATTCATTTAGTTCTGTCGTCTGTTAAAGTGACATGTCCTTTCCTTAATGATCCAGTGGATGAAGAAGCAGCATTACTGCACAGAGAATTAAATATTTGTCGGCAGATTGTTAGCAGACGCTCATAGATGTTCTTGCATTCTTCACGTCACAGTCCATAATCTAATAATCCATCCTTACATTTGAAGCATCACTAGCTGCAGTCATGCTCTCACATCCCATCATGTGTGTGAATTTCTGGTTTAGGACCAAAATTTGAGTAGAAGTCTGTGTTACTTTAAATAGAATTATTGAACAGAACATCATGGTATGGATGAAGACATGTAGGCTGTGAGTGGCAGTGTGCAAAAGACCTGTCAATATTCAGGGGATCCCATCTCTGAATTGTTACGCAGTACAAGGATCCACTGGAAGCTTCAGTTCTCACTTACTTTTACCGTAATATTCCAGATGTGTTTTAATGGCTCTGCTGTGATTTAAATATGATTTTTCCTCTTGAGAGTCTTATTTAAATGTTGTACAAATCATTGTGTTCTGCTGGGATTTGAATGCAAACTTTCAGAATGTATTATATGCTGTAGTGTAAGAAGTAACCGCAGATATTAACAGATTGTCTCATACAACATGCACAATAAACACAGTCAGATCATCACAGCTAAGCAGCTAAGGGAAGGCTTAATATTTAAAGATTCATAGATTAATCTAAATAACCAAGAAGTTGTCTGTTTGGATCAATAAGTAGCTTAATCGTAGGCTACACAGTGACTGCTATCAGAGAAGGTAAGGTAAGCTGCTCCACTGATTAGGTGATTTAGACAGATTGATCTGTCTTCTCCAAACGATAAACGTGACATATTTGTAAAAGTGTTTATACTTTAGTAAAGGATGAGAAATATTAATCACTCTTAAACAGTTTAAGATGATAATGAGTGATTTGTTGCAACATGTCATCTTAGTTCCATTGAAAGACATTACTGACCGCTCTAACTTATGTCTTAAAGATGGCGTCCATGATTTCAGTTGTCACAACTCTCTCTACATACGGTGCTGGATCTACAGCAGAGAGGAAGCTTTCGTCAGTCAGGGCCTTGCAGTGTCAGGTACTGACGTCAGATGATTAGTTCAGACCAACCTGCAGAGGCTCCTTCAGTCTGATCTTACAAAAAGCAGTGAAATTACCAGGCGGCCCGGAAAGTGTTGAAATATGAACCGTTGCCATAGATCTGACCTATTCTTCTAGCAATTACTATTAAAGAAAATGCATTTGTAAAACTCATCATTGTAGCGCAGTGCCCTACGGGTATCTCCACACCCTGATGTTCACAAAGGATCGTTCAGTTTCTGAGGTGAACGTTGGCATCAAAACGACACAGGTGAATTTAGAGTGACCTATGGGTCGTAATATTGAGAAGTAGTTATTGTTTTAGTTTTTTGACTGCTCTGCATCAGATCTCTCTGTCTGAGTGAGTCTGATGAGCAGCAGGTGGTGTCGTCTGATTGGGTCCCTCAACTCTCTTTGCCGGCGTTCCATTGGGCCAGGAGATGACATCACTGCTTCAAAAGCCCCACCTGAGAGCGCCTCTGCCCCTCCCCTTCAGCTCTGGCCACTCCCAACAGCTGTCAGCACAGAGACAGACTGTGTGATGCTGGATGTGAGAGTGTGTGCTGGTAAACTGGAGTGTTAGAAGTGGTGTGTATTAGTGTAGTGTGTCAGAATTAGAGTGTATTTGTGTTCGTGTTGTGTATAGTCATAGTGTTCACTTGCAGCACTTTTCCACTACACAGTACAGCACGGTACGGTACGGCCCAGTTTCGTTGCTTTTCCATTATAAGTGCAAAACTGCCGTAACTTTATTTGTATGCGACACAGAAAACCTGGTAGAAGAGGAAGAACAACACAAACAATGGAGGACAAGGAAGCGATCATGTATTTGTTGCTCACTCAAAGTGAAAGAAAAGAGACAGAGAAGACTCCAGGAAGTGTGAAAACAGCGAAGCAGTTGGCAGTTTTAAAAATGGCGGAGTCGAGTTGTTTTTGGTTTTACAGTCCAATCAGACGTCCCGCATCCAATGACGACATTCGTTGGCCAATCAGAGGAAGGCAGTCAGCTGACGTCATGTTTTAGTATCGCTTCAGCTCGCTTGGAACCAGAGCTGAGGAGGTACGAAAAAAAGTACCAGGTACCTGGGGAAAAGCACCACAACCATGTAGAGCCGTGCCGTACTGTACCGTGCCTGTGGAAAAGTGCCATTAGGGGCCAGAGGCCGTTTTTGTTTTGTTTTTCAACCTTTTTCTTTTTGTTCCTTTCCTTTCAGTGGTTATTGTCGTCAGGGAATTTAAGTTGTTGTCTTGTTGATAAGTTTGTTGTAATACCCTCAGTAGTGGACTTTTTGGTTTGTGTTTTGTTATTGTCCACCTTTTTGAGTTGTGAGATTGTTTATTCAGAATTACCTATTATTTGAGTTCAGCAATAAACTGTCTGAACTTCACTGCTTGGCTTTCCTTGGGAGTGGGAAGAGTGAGGAGAGGCATCTCCAGGGGCATAACGAGAGGAAAACGACATCAATTAAAATTCACCCACTGATCAATAAAGACAATGAACTCAGTTTCTACAAAACATTAAGACAGTGTAGTTGTGAGGGTTCCATCATGAGGTGGGAACCCAAAAGCATGACTTTCACAATAAGAGTCTCTTTATTAATTTATGAAAGGAGGTCAGTACAAACTAGAAAACAAAGTAACAACAAAAACTGAGCCCTCAGTAAACTAACCACTGACAAATCCAGAGAGAAAGTCTCATGTGTGGCAACAGATTAGTGACAAAGTGGGCTATTTTATTTCATGAATTCTTCACAGATTTGAGGACGACCTGAACAGGCCTGCATCGTTCTGTGTTTAATCTGTTTGACCTACACATGTGTCCTCTTCATGACACTTTGGTGTTTTCTTTTGTTAGAACAAATCAAAAGAGAAATGGAAATATAGTCATTATTGCTGTTTATTATTATCATTATTGCTGTTTATTATTATCATTATTGCTGTTGTACATTCTCATAAATGTAAGTTTTCATTGGAAATGTTGCAGACCCCTGGTTCATAGTTAGCTTTTAGTTCCCTTTAGTTCATAGTTAGCTTCTAGTTCCCTTTAGTTCATAGTTAGCTTTTAGTTCCCTTTAGTTCATAGTTAGCTTCTAGTTCCCTTTAGTTCATAGTTAGCTTTTAGTTCCCTTTAGTTCAAAGTTAGCTTCTAGTTCCCTTTAGTTCATAGTTAGCTTTTAGTTCCCTTTAGTTCAAAGTTAGCTTCTAGTTCCCTTTAGTTCATAGTTAGCTTTTAGTTCCCTTTAGTTCAAAGTTAGCTTCTAGTTCCCTTTAGTTCATAGTTAGCTTCTAGTTCCCTTTAGTTCAAAGTTAGCTTCTAGTTCCCTTTAGTTCATAGTTAGCTTCTAGTTCCCTTTAGTTCATAGTTAGCTTCTAGTTCCCTTTAGTTCATAGTTAGCTTCTAGTTCCCTTTAGTTCATAGTTAGCTTCTAGTTCCCTTTAGCTCATAGTTAGCTTCTAGTTCCCTTTAGTTCATGGTTAGCTTCTAGTTCCCTTTAGCTCATAGTTAGCTTTTAGTTCCCTTTAGTTCATAGTTAGCTTCTAGTTCCCTTTAGTTCATAGTTAGCTTTTAGTTCCCTTTAGTTCATGGTTAGCCTCTAGTTCCCTTTAGTTCATGGTTAGCTTTTAGTTCCCTTTAGTTCAAAGTTAGCCTCTAGTTCCCTTTAGTTCATGGTTAGCTTTTAGTTCCCTTTAGTTCATGGTTAGCTTCTAGTTCCCTTTAGTTCATGGTTAGCTTCTAGTTCCCTTTAGTTCATGGTTAGCTTCTAGTTCCCTTTAGTTCATGGTTAGCTTCTAGTTCCCTTTAGTTCATGGTTAGCTTTTAGTTCCCTTTAGTTCATGGTTAGCTTCTAGTTCCCTTTAGCTCATGGTTAGCTTCTAGTTCCCTTTAGTTCATGGTTAGCTTCTAGTTCCCTTTAGCTCATGGTTAGCTTCTAGTTCCCTTTAGCTCATGGTTAGCTTTTAGTTCCCTTTAGCTCATGGTTAGCTTCTAGTTCCCTTTAGTTCATGGTTAGCTTCTAGTTCCCTTTAGCTCATGGTTAGCTTTTAGTTCCCTTTAGTTCATGGTTAGCTTTTAGTTCCCTTTAGCTCATGGTTAGCTTTTAGTTCCCTTTAGTTCATGGTTAGCTTCTAGTTCCCTTTAGTTCATGGTTAGCTTTTAGTTCCCTTTAGTTCATAGTTAGCTTCTAGTTCCCTTTAGTTCATGGTTAGCTTTTAGTTCCCTTTAGTTCATAGTTAGCTTCTAGTTCCCTTTAGTTCATAGTTAGCTTCTAGTTCCCTTTAGTTCATAGTTAGCTTCTAGTTCCCTTTAGCTCATAGTTAGCTTCTAGTTCCCTTTAGTTCATAGTTAGCTTCTAGTTCCCTTTAGCTCATAGTTAGCTTCTAGTTCCCTTTAGCTCATAGTTAGCTTCTAGTTCCCTTTAGCTCATAGTTAGCTTCTAGTTCCCTTTAGCTCATAGTTAGCTTCTAGTTCCCTTTAGCTCATAGTTAGCTTCTAGTTCCCTTTAGCTCATAGTTAGCTTTTAGTTCCCTTTAGCTCATAGTTAGCTTCTAGTTCCCTTTAGCTCATAGTTAGCTTTTAGTTCCCTTTAGCTCATAGTTAGTTTTAGTTCCCTTTAGTTCATAGTTAGCTTCTAGTTCCCTTTAGCTCATAGTTAGCTTTTAGTTCCCTTTAGCTCATAGTTAGCTTCTAGTTCCCTTTAGCTCATAGTTAGCTTTTAGTTCCCTTTAGTTCATAGTTAGTTTTAGTTCCCTTTAGTTCATAGTTAGCTTTTAGTTCCGTTTAGTTCATAGTTAGCTTTTAGTTCCGTTTAGTTCATAGTTAGCTTTTAGTTCCCTTTAGTTCATAGTTAGCTTTTAGTTCCCTTTAGTTCATAGTTAGCTTTTAGTTCCCTTTAGTTCAGTTAGCTTTTAGTTCCCTTTAGTTCATAGTTAGCTTCTAGTTCCCTTTAGCTCATAGTTAGCTTTTAGTTCCCTTGAGTTCATAGTTAGCTTTTAGTTCCCTTTAGTTCATAGTTAGCTTTTAGTTCCCTTTAGTTCATAGTTAGCGTTTAGTTCCCTTTAGTTCATAGTTAGCTTTTAGTTCCCTTTAGTTCAGTTAGCTTTTAGTTCCCTTTAGTTCATAGTTAGCTTCTAGTTCCCTTTAGTTCATAGTTAGCTTTTAGTTCCCTTTAGTTCAGTTAGCTTTTAGTTCCCTTTAGTTCATAGTTAGCTTTTAGTTCCCTTTAGTTCATAGTTAGCTTTTAGTTCCCTTTAGTTCAGTTAGCTTTTAGTTCCCTTTAGTTCATAGTTAGCTTTTAGTTCTGTTTAGTTTATAATTAGCTGCTAGTTCTCTTTAGTATAGAGTCGGTTTCTAGTTCCCATTTCTTTAGCATTAGTTATTAGTCCCTTTTGTTTATAGTGAGCTTTTAGTTCCCTTTAGTTTAGGGAAAGTTTTCACTAAATAATAAAGGTAACTCCAGCTGTTGTTGTCGCCTGACATCATTGATTAGATGACGTGAAGAACCGATGATCAATAAGAGAGTTTCAAACTGCAGTAAATAAAATGTGATTAATCTCAGTGGTCCTGCTGGCTGCTCTGTGTTCATGTTTGAGATGTAAGGTGTGTGTGTGGCATCGATGGGAGGACAGGTGTGACAGAATGCACCTGATGGGAGGACAGGTGAGGCAGTCTCAGCTTCCTGTTCCAGTCAGGTCAACTCCTCCACTGATTACAGGACAGAGTGAAGACGAGCATCATGGAGGCAAAGCTGCTGTTTTGTGTTGTCCTTCTCCTGGTTTTATCAGCTACAGGTGAGTGCTGTCCATCACTCTCTCAGTACCTGTGTTAATAACCTGTCTTTAAAATGAAAACACACACACACACACATAGACTTTATTTACAGTCTACACTCATATCATATTCAGACACTTTATGCTTACATGTGTCAGTGGGTTTATGTGGAGGTTTACCTGTCTGAACTAGTCAATGTTTTAACAGGAAGACATAAAAAGAAAACGTTTATGGTGTAAAATGTAAAACACTTACCTGTCGCCACAGGTGAGGTAACAGATGAGAAGGAATGATTCAGTCGACATGAAAATCCAGAACAGCCGGTTTGCCTGTCAGTGTGTTGACTGTTCACAGTTTTCACCCAGTCAACACATGAATCTGTCACTTTCTATTCCTTAGGTAGCAATAAGACATTTACTATGTGGAAAAGAAATAATACAAATACATTTCAAACAATCCTCTGTAATTAAGGTGAGAGCCATGCTGGTCATAAAAACTTTTACTGAAGCAGGTTTATGTGATAACTTACGAAAAGTTTCGGAGTTAACAATTAATCTAAATGAGGACGATGTATCTTTATTTGCTGGGGAAAAGTGTGTTTTTGAATTTAGCTGCATTTATCCAACATTTAATTCAACAATACAGTAGACGCTCTTCGATTTGGGATAGAGTTACACCGTGAAAACAGGATTAATGAATGAATACCAATTTCCACTCCTGTCCTTTCAAAATAAACCTCACAAAAGTGGCGGAGCTTCAATACAGGAGGTTATGTGACGATGATGATGATGATGATGACGATGATGATGATGACGATGATGGTTGTCCTTCATCCCTTAAAAACTGAACCATATTTATACTAAACTACAGTCTTCTATTGTACACAGTGTTTTTTTTTACATTATTTGGTCATTCATGTTGATGATTTTATCAACAGATGCAGTCGTCCGCCAACAATCAATCAAACCCAAACATGAAAAGTTTGGATAAATATATGTGCAGGCAGTGGGGCAACTGGCTCTGAACTAAAAATAGACATTTGATTTTTTTTTAAAAAAGTGTGTATCTCCCTCTCAAATGGAACTGGCTGAAATATTCCAACAAAGTGTTTTTTTATGTGTTGAAAACTGAAAACTGATTGGTAGAAGATCAATAAAAAAAGACCAATAACAAAAGAGTCACGCTAGTACGTCTTAGCTGTACTCTCTGCTTGATAAAAGTACGTTTACGCTGTAGATTATGAATAAATAAATGTGCTGGACAGCAGACAATGTGTGAAAAATGACTTTAACACACATTTTGAGCAGGAAGTGAATTTTCTGTTTTGTGAAAGTCGTTCAGAGATGTGAACTTTATGTCAGCTGGAGTTAATGATGCTCTTCAGCTGAAAGACACTCATGTGACCCATGATGTCACTAAGCCACGCCCAATACCTACACTGAGGAAGTACTTTTACTGCATGTCATGTACAATGACGAAGTACTTTTACTGAACATCATGTACACTGAGGAATCAAATCAAACTTTATTTGTATGGCACTTTTCATACATTACGCAGTTCAAAGTGCCTCACAGAGGCTAAAATATTAAAAATAATAAAAAAGGAAGTACTTTTACTGAAAATTATGTACACTGTAGTAGAAGCAGTAGTAGTACTCATAGAGCAGTAGTAGTAGTACTCATAGAGCAGTAGTACTCATAGAGCAGTAGCAGTAGTCATAGAGCAGTAGCAGTAGTACTCATAGAGCAGTAGCAGTACTCATAGAGCAGTAGCAGTACTCATAGAGCAGTAGTAGTAGTACTCATAGAGCAGTAGCAGTAGTCATAGAGCAGTAGTAGTAGTACTCATAGAGCAGTAGTAGTACTCATAGAGCAGTGGCAGTACTCATAGAGCAGTAGCAGTAGTACTCATAGAGCAGTAGCAGTAGTCATAGAGCAGTAGTAGTAGTACTCATAGAGCAGTAGCAGTAGTCATAGAGCAGTAGTAGTAGTACTCATAGAGCAGTAGCAGTAGTACTCATAGAGCAGTAGCAGTACTCATAGAGCAGCAGTAGTAGTACTCATAGAGCAGTAGCAGTAATCATAGAGCAGTAGTAGTAGTACTCATAGAGCAGTAGCAGTACTCATAGAGCAGTAGTAGTAGTACTCATAGAGCAGTAGCAGTAGTCATAGAGCAGTAGTAGTCATGGAGCAGTGGCAGTGGTCATGGAGCAGTAGTCATGGAGCAGTGGTAGTGCTCATGGGCAGTGGTACTCATAGAGCAGTGGTAGTACTCATGAGCAGTAGCACTCATGGAGCAGTAGTAGTAGTAGTGCTGATGGAGGCAGTAGTAGTGGTACTGATGGAGCAGTAGTAGTGGTACTCATGGAGCAGTAGTAGTAGTACTCATGGAGCAGTGGTAGTAGTACCCATGGAGCAGTAGCAGTGGTACTCATGGAGCAGTAGCAGTGGTCATGGGCAGTGGTAGTGGTACTCATGGAGCAGTAGTAGTAGTAGTACTGATGGAGCAGTAGTAGTAGTAGTAGCAGTACTCATGGAGCAGTAGTAGTAGTAGTACTCATGGAGCAGTAGTAGTAGTACTCATACAGTGCAGTAGTAGTAGCAGTAGTCATAGAGCAGTAGTAGTAGTACTCATAGAGCAGTAGCAGTACTCATAGAGCAGTAGTAGTAGTAGTACTCATAGAGCAGTAGCAGTAGTACTCATAGAGCAGTAGCAGTAGTCATAGAGCAGTAGTAGTAGTACTCATAGAGCAGTAGTAGTAGTAGTACTGATAGAGCAGTAGTAGTCGTACTCATAGAGCAGTAGCAGTACTCATAGAGCAGTAGTAGTAGTAGTACTCATAGAGCAGTAGTAGTAGTACTCATAGAGCAGTAGCAGTAGTACTCATAGAGCAGTAGCAGTAGTCATAGAGCAGTAGTAGTAGTACTCATAGAGCAGTAGTAGTAGTAGTACTCATAGAGCAGTAGTAGTAGTAGTACTCATAGAGCAGTAGTAGTAGTACTCATAGAGCAGTAGCAGTACTCATAGAGCAGTAGTAGTACTCAGATGTAGTTCTACTGATACGTCTCTGACAGGTGATTCTCTGGTCGTTGAATTACTTTATATACAGTAGTAAATGTGCTCACTGAGGTGCTCATTAACTAGTTTAGTCCAGTGGTTCCCAACCTCAGGGTCGGGGCCCTCCAGAGGGACAGTGACATGTCATTGATGTCATCACACAGCACTGTGCTCTGACTGGTCAGGCTGGTGTCTATAAAAAGCTCAGAAATGTAAACATGCCTGTTTTAATGCCACAGCTACTGATTAATGACGCATGTACCATAATTAACATTTGTCTCTCTCACACAGGAAGCAAAGCACAGTCAGATGGTGAGTAATATTCTCATACTTTAATCATTACGTTTAAAGTTCAAAACAGCCTCTGGATCCAGCCCAGGTTAGAACAATCTGTTTCTACACTATACACTGTATGTGGACATGTACAACCAAACCAAATAATAATAATAATAATCTATAACAACTTAGAGCAGCACTTTTACCATTTTCACAATCCTGTATATGTATGGATTAAATCAAATTAAATTAATAGTTACTGGAGCACCTTAAAATATAATAAATCTGCTGAATCATATGTGTGTGTGTATATATATATATATATATATATATATATATATATATATATATATATATACACACATATATATGTAAAAATTAGCATGTTAACGTGCTAATTTCCCAACAATAACTCTACTTGGACAATCAGAGACGTGCTGGCAGGTCCCGAAGCAGAACTCCATTTAAAAAAAATCAAGGAAACAAACAACACAGTCACAACTAATGATCAAACATGCTGATAAAATGAGATTAAACATCTTTTCTGAATCTGTCTAAACTTCTCCTGGAATTCAACTAACAAATACTCCACCAGAGAGCATCATTAAAGTGTTAATATGTGATGTGAAATGGGTGAAAAGGAAAAGAGAAAGAGACGTTCTTTTCCTAAAACAATTAGAGCGAATGTAGTGTCACTCTGATTGTAGGAAATTAGTGATTTCATATTAAAGCATAAACTTCGACTGCCCACATTTATTTATATTTAAATATTTTACATAAAGGTATTTTACATAAATATTTGAAAGGCTGTTGATTGATTAAAATCTGTAAACTCTTATATTTTAAAATCAAAACTTAATTTATATGCAACAAATACATATTTTTGAAAATATACAAATTAATTTATGTAGGAATAAATGAAGAAATTAATGAACATGATAATAATTATTTAAATTTAAATTGATATTTCCATATTTACTGTATATTATTTTTCATGGCACTCGTATGGCTCCATAGAGACACTTCTAACTATTCTCTGTAATAAGACCAATGAGAGCAGGTTAGGGTCATATGAACACATGAAGTGTGGTGTTCTCCCTGCAGAGTGTGGCTTGGCACCGCTCAACAGCAGGATCGTAGGAGGGGTGGACGCTCCGGCCGGGGCCTGGCCCTGGCAGGTCAGCCTGCACAGCAGAGGGACTCACTTCTGTGGAGGCTCCCTGATCAACAACCAGTGGGTGGTCACTGCCGCCCACTGCTTCTCCAGGTGAGCCCATGACTCAGCACTTAGGCCCACTCAACGCATGACTCAGCATTTCCATTAATCAAACAGGAAATTAATCAATTTTAACCATTAACAAAATTTTGTATGGAGTATTTTTATTGTGGTGTGAGTACTTTTACAGAAGTCAAGTCAGGTTTATTTGTATAGCCCAATATTATATAGCCCTATTAGTACTTGTATTGCAGCAGAGTATGTTTCCACGCTGTGGTATTAGTACTTGTGCTGCAGCAGAGTATGTTTCCACGCTGTGGTATTAGTACTTGTGCTGCAGCAGAGTATGTTTCCACTCTGTGGTATTAGTACTTGTGCTGCAGCAGAGTATGTTTCCACGCTGTGGTATTAGTACTTGTGCTGCAGCAGAGTATGTTTCCACGCTGTGGTATTAGTACTTGTGCTGCAGCAGAGTATGTTTCCACGCTGTGGTATTAGTACTTGTGCTGCAGCAGAGTATTTATCCACACTGTGGTATTAGTACTTGTGCTGCAGCAGAGTATGTTTCCACGCTGTGGTATTAGTACTTGTGCTGCAGCAGAGTATGTTTCCACGCTGTGGTATTAGTACTTGTGCTGCAGCAGAGTATGTTTCCACACTGTGGTATTAGTACTTGTGCTGCAGCAGAGTATGTTTCCACGCTGTGGTATTAGTACTTGTGCTGCAGCAGAGTATGTTTCCACTCTGTGGTATTAGTACTTGTACTGCAGCAGAGTATGTTTCCACTCTGTGGTATTAGTACTTGTACTGCAGCAGAGTATGTTTCCACTCTGTGGTATTAGTACTTGTGCTGTAGCAGAGTATTTATCCACGCTGTGGTATTAGTACTTGTACTGCAGCAGAGTATGTTTCCACGCTGTGGTATTAGTACTTGTGCTGCAGCAGAGTATGTTTCCACGCTGTGGTATTAGTACTTGTGCTGCAGCAGAGTATGTTTCCACGCTGTGGTATTAGTACTTGTGCTGCAGCAGAGTATGTTTCCACGCTGTGGTATTAGTACTTGTGCTGCAGCAGAGTATGTTTCCACACTGTGGTATTAGTACTTGTGCTGCAGCAGAGTATTTATCCACACTGTGGTATTAGTACTTGTGCTGCAGCAGAGTATTTATCCACACTGTGGTATTAGTACTTGTGCTGCAGCAGAGTATGTTTCCACGCTGTGGTATTAGTACTTGTGCTGTAGCAGAGTATGTTTCCACGCTGTGGTATTAGTACTTGTACTCCAGCAGAGTATGTTTCCACGCTGTGGTATTAGTACTTGTGCTGCAGCAGAGTATGTTTCCACGCTGTGGTATTAGTACTTGTACTCCAGCAGAGTATGTTTCCACGCTGTGGTATTAGTACTTGTACTGCAGCAGAGTATGTTTCCACTCTGTGGTATTAGTACTTGTACTGTAGCAGAGTATTTATCCACACTGTGGTATTAGTACTTGTACTCTAGCAGAGAACTGCCACAGAGCAGTACTTGCTCTGGCTCAGTATTAGTACTCCTGGTCCTCATGGTTCCTTGTGGTTCTGCTTCCCAGCGTTGGGATCTCTGGACTCCTCATCTATCTGGGCTGGCAGACCCAGCAGCTCACTAACCCAAACCAGGAGTCTCGGTTGGCCTCTCAGCTCATCATACATCCTGCTTACGTCAACAGTCAGAACAACAACGACAACGACATCGCCTTGTTGCGTCTGTCCCGACCGGTCAACTTCACCAACTTCATCAGGCCAGTGTGTCTGGCAGCGAACGGCAGCCAGTTCCCAGCCGGGACGGCGAGCTGGGTCACCGGGTGGGGAGCCATCCAGAGCGGACGTAAGAGAAACGAGGTGTTGTGATCAGGAATGGTTGTGTTGGTGCACACAGGAAGTCACACACTTAATACGCTAATACCACCAAGAAACAATACTCTGCCACAAAATATGCTTAAGTATTAGCATCAAAATATATATATATATATATATATATATATATATATATATATATATGTATATATACTGTATATATATACGTGTAAGTGCTCATCCTGGGTAATATATTATTGATGCATTCAAGTGTTCATTGTTTTAATGTTGCACCTGGAAAAGATGGAGAAACTTTCAATGATCACCTTAATGCCTAATATAATAATTTGTATTTTTTTCTGGTATTTTATGTGAAATTTTACAATTTTTGTGTGATATTTACCAATGAATATTACTCTGGATATTTCCCCAATATTTTAAGGATATGATACCGATATATTTTTTGGATATTTTACCAATAATTTATGGATATTTTACTAATGATTTATTGATATTTTACCAATAATTTATGGGTATTTTACTAATGATTTATTGATATTTTACGAATATTTTATGGATATTTTACTGATATTATTTTACAGTTATTTTAAGGCTAAAATATTAATGTGTCTCTTCTTTTCAGAACCTCTTCCGTTCCCACAGACGCTGCAGGAAGTGACCGTCCCCGTCGTGTCCAACGTTGTGTGCAACCAAGCCTACGGTGGCATCATCACAAAAAACATGATCTGTGCTGGTCTGCCACAAGGAGGGAGGGACTCCTGCCAGGTGAAGGAACCTATGAAGGAAGGAAGGAAGGAAGGACAGACAGACAGACAGATAGCTAGATAGGCATACAGATAGATAGATAGATAGATAGACATACAGATAGATAGATAGATAGACAGATAGATAGATAGACATACAGATAGATAGATAGATAGACATACAGATAGATAGATAGATAGATAGATAGATAGACATACAGATAGATAGATAGACATACAGACTTTTAACAAACTTTATTTATGCGACATTCTAACACTACTTTAAGACATCTTACACATTAATTGATAAAACAATTAAATTACTACAAACTTGCACACACACACACACAACCAGTCATTCACAAATTCAGCACCAAGGAGCCATCCTCCCCCAGTGAACACAGGACCTGCCTGACAGCCCACACATCCCTGAATTCCTCCAAATTGCAAGTCAGTTTATAAAAGGTGTATTCAACTCTGAGTCGAGCTGCTACCAAACCCTTCAGACAAGGAACCGGATCAGTCCAGCCCACCCCCAGCACTTTGTTTTTCCGACTTTTCCAGATTGCCAGTTTTGCACTTGCAAAGATGAAGTTGATCAGCACCAGAGTTTTCTTTTTCTTGGGAGTGTATTTGGGACCAAAGACAAAGAAGGGATAAGAGAAACCCTCTCCCAAACCCCCCACCCACTCCTGCAGTGTTCTGAAAAGCCCAGCCAGTCTGGGACAGGACAGCACCAGGTGCTCTGTGGTCTCTCTCTGTGAGCAGAAAGGACATCCCTCCCCAGTGCTTGGATCAAGGTGAGCTCTGTATCTGTTCGTAGCTATTACTCCATGTATAATCCTCCACTGGAGATCAGCCACACGCTTCTCCACAGGAGGCTTATACAGGACCCTCCAGCTGCCATTAGGGGAAAAGCCTGAGCCAAAAGCCTCAGTCCACCCGGACGCCCTGACTCCGGTGAGGAAGCGCAGGTTCAGCACCTTCACGCAGCTCAGGTAGAGCTGTTTTCCCGTGCAGGAGCTCAAAGTCCCCAGTACTGGACTCCTCAGAGACAGCAACAGTCCACTCTCCTCCCTCCAGTCACCCACCGCAGGACTCACGCTCAGAGCCGGGAAGATGTAACCATGGCCGTCCGTCCAACGCTGAGCCAGACCCCGACTCTGAGCAAAGATCCTGAGGGGCCCTGACAGAGACTGCCACACCTCCTTCACCAGGTTTTGCAGCACTCTGGTAGATCTTAAGCCAGTCAGCTCAGCCAGTCTCTGGACAGGTGTTCTTATGAGGTGTCCGAGCTTCGTGATTCCTGCTTGGATGAAAGCACTTCTCAGGGTGACGGACGACAGCAAGGTGGTACTCAGAAGACCGTTGTTGAAAAGTGGCTCTTCCAACAGCCACATTCCGGGCTTTGGGTCAGATGTTCGTGTGACAACTAGAGTCCTCCAGGCATCAAAAACAGAGCTGTAAAAAGATGACAGTCCAGTGAGGCTCAGAGCAGGGGGCTTTAACAGAAATAGCTGCTTGTCCAGTCCCAGCCCCCCAGCCCTCCGGAGCAGCAGCCGAGCTACAGCCGACCAGCTGAGAGTCGGTCTGTACAGCAGCCGCTGAGCTGCCTGAAGTCTGAAAGCAGCAGTCCTGGAGACGATGTCAATCAGGCCCTGCCCCCCCTCTGCCACAGGAAGGTACAGGACAGATGCTCGAAGCCAGTGATGACCCGACCAGAAGAAATCCACCAGGAGCTGCTGCAGATGTTTCATCAGTCCAGATGGAGGGTTCAGCACTTGGAGCCTGTGCCACAGAGATGAGGCCACCAGGTTGTTGACAATCAGAGCTCTTCCCTGTAAGACATCTGAGGTAGCAGCCATTTCCATTTAGATAACTTGGCTTTTACCTTGTCCAGCACTCCCTCCCAGTTCTTAGCCATTATGTCCTCACTGCCCAAATACACTCCCAAGACCTTTAGCCCTCTGTTCCCCACCTTAGGCCACCAGGAAGACTGGGAGTGTTTATTGCACTCCAATTGCCAACTAAACAAGCCTCACTTTTCTCCCAGTTAATTTTAGCTGACGCAGCCTTCTGATAAAGATCCAGGCAGTGCTTTAGTTGCTGGATGTCTTCCTGACCCTGCACAAAAACATTCACATCATCAGCATAAGCTGACACCACTAAAGCCTGGCTCCAACCTGATTCAGGTAGACATAAACCCCTTAAATGCTTCCTAAGTCTACAAAGAAGAGGCTCAATGGCCACACTGTACAGTTGTCCAGAGAGAGGACAGCCCTGCCTGATGCCTCTGCTAACTGGAACAGGACTGCTTAGCCCACCACCCACTTTCACAACACAACATGCACCACTGTACAACAACTTCACCCAAGACAGGAAGTGCTCCCCAACACCAAAAGCCTGCAAGGTGGAAAATAAAAAGGAGTGATCGACACGATCAAAGGCTTTCTCCTGGTCAATGGAAATTATTCCAGTCTTTAGGTTGTACAGTTTGCACACATCGAAAGTGTCCCGCATTAAAAACAAATTGTCCAGTATGGACCTGTCAGGGATACAGTAAGACTGATCAGCACCAATAATGAGATCCAAAAAAACCTTCAGTCTGTTAGCTAAAACCTTCGACAGTATTTTATAGTCTGTACATAAAAGAGCTACGGGTCTCCAGTTTTTCAGCAGAGTCAGGTCCCCCTTCTTCGCAGGAGCGATATCACCGCCGCCTGCAGGAGGCCGGAAGAGTTCCCCTCAGGAAAGACTCCTGAAACACGCCTAGCAGGTCAGGTCCCAAAGTACTCCAGAAATGTTTAAAGAAGTCTGCTGGTAAACCGTCCATACCGGGGGCCTTTCCTGAGGCCATCTGTGTCACTGCAGAGGTCAGCTCTTCTATGGTGATGGGGCAGCCCAGGGAATCCTGCTCTACTGGGCTCAGCTGAGGAAGGTCCTGGAGAAGCTCAGCTGTTGCCTCCACATCACAATGTTCAGCTCTGAATAGCTCAGAGTAGAAAGCCACGGCATGCCTCCTCATCTCAGTGGGGTCTGAGGTTAACCCCCCATCAGGCAGACGCAGACACACCATTTGTTTTCTCTGGCCTTTGGACTTCTCCAAGTTGAAGAAAAAGGACGTTGGGGCATCAATGTCTCTGATGGTGGTGAAGCGGGCTCGGACCAAGGCTCCTTTGGCTTTCTCCAGGAGGAAAGAGTTCAGCTGATGCTTTTAGAGAGCAACTGTTCAGGGTTCTCCACGGACACACACTCCAGCTCCCTGATCTCTGCCTCCAGCTGCTCCATGGCCCTCCGGACTTCTGCAGCGGACTGGGCGGAATATTGTTGGCAGAAAACCCTTATCTGACCCTTTCCAACCTCCCACCACTGACTAAGAGAAGGAAAATCCTCTTTCCTGGACCTCCACTCTGCCCAAAACAGTTTAAAATTATTACAAAAGATAAAATCATTTAAAAGTTTTGTATTAAAATGCCAGAATGACCTGGACTTTCCTGGAGAAGCTAAAACCATTTCTAATAAAACCAGGTGATGGTCAGTGAAACCGACTGGCTGTATCTGACTCTCAGCTGCACGAGTAATAAAAGATGAGGAAATGTAAAACCGATCTAGTCTTGCTGCACTGACCATGCCGTCAGAGACTCTCACCCAGGTGTACTGTTGGGTGGAGGGGTGTTTAACCTCCAGATGTCTACGAGGTTTGCCTCTGCGACCATCTGGGCCAGGAAAGAGGATGACTGAGACTGAAGCTCCTGTCCTGTCCTGTCCAAAGTGCCATCAGTGCAGCAGTTCCAGTCCCCACCCAGTATAACGCATTCACCCTGACTGCTGCTCCCTAAACTGTCTTTTAATAAATTAAATAGAACTAAACGTTCAGAGTTTTGATTGGGTGCATAAATATTAAATAAATTAAAAACAAACCCCAGGATTTCTACTTTAACCATCAAGGCTCTGCCCGCCATGATCTCAGACATGGATAAAATTGTGACAGGTAAGGACGGGGAGAATAAAACCGCCACTCCAGCACTAAGGTTTGACCCGTGGCTGAGGGCATACTGACCCCCCCACCACATACCCCAGTCTGTTTCATTAACCCTATCACTGTGTGTTTCTTGCAAAAAAACTACATCTATTTTTTTCTGTTTAACAATTTCAAACACCAATGCTCTTTTCTGTGGGCTTCTACCCCCATTTATATTTAAAGACCCAACTCTTAAAGGTTGCATATAAGAAGACACAAAAAAGAGCAGGACAGATAGAAAAACAGAAGAGAAAAACACCCGGTGATACACAATCATTTTTGAATTATTTAGAAACTTTACGTTTTTCAATACCTTTTTCCCTTTAAGAATTTTCCTCACATTTGCAACATGCTTTTGGAGACGGTACCTTTTTTTTATCACACAGTAGGTCCTTACCTACAACCTTCTGCAGAGTATCAACAGACTTCACAAATTTCTGCATGTCAGGAAAATAGTCTGTGACCTCCACTGACCTGCCAAAAGAGTCATCGAGGAAGTCTGTCACCTCCTCCAAAGAATACAGATCTGTGCTCAGTGACACACTGTCTGCTACAGACACAGAATCTGAGTCAACATCATTATCAGAGAAAATCACCGTCTGCTGACTGCGACCTGGAGCAGCCTGAGATCCAGCCTGCAGCTTCTGCTCCGTGTCTACAGCCTCTACCTGCATCGGCTCCCCAGCAGCCCCCACCTGCTCAGTAGGGCACTCAGACACAGTATTCACACGCACACTTTCAACCACTTTCTCCGCGCTAGACTCGGAAACACTCTGCCGTGCCGAAACCCCGGAGGGCGCACCAGCAGCAACCGCCACCGCCGCACGCACGGAGCCAGCGGCAGACACCGCCGAGCGCGCGGGACCGGCAACAGCCGCCGAGTCCCCAGAGCCGGCACCAGCCAACTCCGATGAACCAGCAGCAGCCACCGGGCCCGCGGGACCGGCGGCCGCCAACCGCCCGGCCCCACCGCTCACCTGCCCGCTATCACCCCCGGCCCCACCGCTCACCTGCCCGCTGTCACCCCCGGCCCCACCGCTCACCTGCCCGCTGTCACCCCCGGCCCCACCGCTCACCTGCCCGCTGTCACCCCCGGCCCCACCGCTCACCTGCCCGCTATCACCCCCGGCCCCACCGCTCACCAGCCCACTATCGACCCCGGCCCCACCGCTCACCTGCCCGCTATCACCCCCGGCCCCACCGCTCACCTGCCCGCTATCACCCCCGGCCCCACCGCTCACCTGCCCGCTATCACCCCCGGCCCCACCGCTCACCTGCCCGCTATCACCCCCGGCCCCACCGCTCACCTGCCCGCTGTCACCCCCGGCCCCACCGCTCACCTGCCCGCTATCACCCCCGGCCCCACCGCTCACCTGCCCGCTATCACCCCCGGCCCCACCGCTCACCTGCCCGCTGTCACCCCCGGCCGGTCTTACGGTTTGCTGTCTGTGTGGACATGCAACACGTTTGTGGCCCACGTCTCCACACTCAAAACACTTAATGCTTCCCGAGCTAGCATAAACCATGTAAAACCCTTCTTCGTGTTTGACACGGAAGGACACGTCCAGTGTTTGAGACGGAGAGTCCAAAAACATGAAAACCTGCCTTCGCAGAGACTGAACATGTTTTAGCTTAGCGTCCTTACACCCCAAAGCAACAGTACGAAAACCACTGGCAAACTTACCGAAACGCCTGAGCTCCTTCTCCAGGGCTTCATTCTGAATGAATGGAGGGACGCCTGATACTGTGATCCGTGTTGACGGCACAGCCAGAGGAGAAACTTGGATGAACTCCTCATCGAGGATTAATCCATTCTCAATTAGTGCAGTGACAAAGCTCTGATGTTTGAAAAACACGACCACAGCTTTGTTCATGCGGGAAGCATAGGAGATGTTCCCGTGACCCACCTGGTCTCCCACAGCCAGCAGGACTTGCTCCACGGTGGAGGCCGGCGGTGGCACCAGCCTCACACCGTGGCTCAGGGAAGCCGGCGGTGGTGGCGTCTCTGAGGACGCCATCCTCACCACGAGGCACCAAAAACACACAAAAAACACCAAAAAACACCAAAAAACGTTAAACCAAAAGTATCACCAAATAATCCAAACAATGATCATACAAAAGAGTGATTAGAAAAGAAAAGAAAACAAAGTTTGAACACCTTCTACCGCTCTACCTCAACACACCTCCACCAGATAGATAGATAGATAGATAGATAGACAGATAGATAGATAGATAGATAGATAGATAGATAGATAGATAGACAGACAGACAGATAGATAGATAGATAGATAGACAGACAGATAGATATACAGACAGATAGATAGATAGATAGATAGATAGATAGATAGATAGACATGCAGATAGATAGATAGATAGATAGATAGATAGATAGACAGACAGATAGATATACAGATAGATAGATATACAGATAGATAGATAGACAGACAGATAGATATACAGATAGATAGATAGATAGATAGACATGCAGATAGATAGATAGATAGATAGATAGACAAACAGATAGATAAATAGATATATAGACAGATAGATAGACAGATAGACAGATAGATAGATATATAGACAGATAGATAGATAGACATGCAGATAGATAGATAGATAGATAGACAGACAGATAGATATACAGATAGATAGATATACAGATAGATAGATAGATAGACATGCAGATAGATAGATAGATAGATAGATAGATAGACAGACAGATAGATATACAGATAGATAGATATACAGATAGATAGATAGATAGACATGCAGATAGATAGATAGATAGATAGATAGATATACAGATAGATAGATATACAGATAGATAGATAGATAGATAGATAGATAGATAGATAGATAGATAGATAGATAGATAGACATACAGATAGATAGATAGATAGATAGACATGCAGATAGATAGATAGATAGACATGCAGATAGATAGATAGATAGACAGACAGATAGATAGATAGATAGACATGCAGATAGATAGATAGATAGACAGACAGATAGATAGATAGATAGACATGCAGATAGATAGACAGATAGATATACAGATAGATAGATAGATAGACAAACAGATAGATAGATAGATAGATAGACATGCAGATAGATAGATAGATAGACATGCAGATAGATAGATAGATAGATAGACATGCAGATAGATAGATAGATAGATAGATAGATAGACAGATAGATATACAGATAGATAGATAGATCGATAGACATGCAGATAGATAGATAGATAGACAGATAGATAGATAGATAGACAAACAGATAGATAGATAGACAGACAGACAGACAGACAGACAGATAGATATACAGATAGATAGATAGATAGACAAACAGATAGATAGATAGACAGACAGACAGACAGATAGATATACAGATAGATAGATAACCCCACTAATAATAACCGACCTGTGTGACTCGTTCAGGGAGACTCCGGCGGCCCGATGGTCGTTCAGTCGGGCTCTACCTGGTTTCTGGTTGGAGTGGTGAGTTTTGGGAGAGGCTGTGCTGAACCCGGGTTCCCAGGAGTCTACACCCGGGTGTCTCAGTTCCAGACCTGGATCGACAGCGAGATTGAAGATAACCAAGGCAACGGGTCAACATCCACAGCCGCTCACCTGGTTTCCCTGCTGGTCCTCTGGGCTCTCCTCTATGTCTTCTCATAGGACACCTCGATCCAAACACCTGATGAACCTGCTGATTATTTCCTCAGTTCATTAAAGTGTGTCTTTAAAATGACAAAAACACATCCTAGAAATACTGCATTTACACACTTACGTCATGTATGACATTATCACTCATCACCTCTTGTTCTGTGTTTGGAGCTTGAACGATTATTTTTCTTAACTGATCAGTACATTATTTAGTCCATAATATGTCAGAAAAATACTGCTACTAATAATAATATATTCAACTGCTTGTTAATTCATAAAATCTTTATCTTATCATCAAGAAAATAATCTAATGTGAGAGTCCAGGGAATCAGAATATATGGCTGTTTTTTCTTGTAAATTCACTTAAACTGCCCATCAATTGTTGCCGAAATTATGAAATAAACTTTACTAATTTGTTACTTAATGACGTTAAATTAATCACATTTATCATGTTTATCTTTGTTTAGTTATAATCAGTTAATGAATTTACAGTACTTATTTAAAAAAAGCTTTGAAGTTAATTAAACAACACTGACTTTAAATGTTTTAAGTGAAAATAAAGGACCATAAAAAGCAGTTTTTATTCTGCATTGAATGTAAGATTATGATTAAAAATTGAAATTGGTGAATTTATTAACATGTTAACATATTATTCATATTAAACTCTATTAAAGAAATTAAACTGAACAGATTTTAGCCAGAAAATTATATATGTAAATATATATGTATATATGTGTGTGTGTATATATATATATGTATATATATAATTTATTTTACTATCATTAATGTTTCAATATAAATGTTAATATTTTGCTTTCATCTATTAATTAACTATTGCTGATTATTAACTTATTACTAATTTTCACCGAGCAGCTGCAACTGTGATTTACTTTTTAAGCATATAGTACACAAAGTACACCATACATCTATAAGTATAAGTATTTGCATTAATTAAAGCCAAATATTCGTGTATTAATATGTCAACACCTGGACTGTATCACATATATTTTAAATATCTGAACGTTTTTAATCTGTTTGATATGATGTGAAATAAAACATGTTTTCTTGACTTTTGGAGGATTAAGTTTTTTATTTTTTTTTTCCTTCTCTGACACGACTGTAAAGGAAATATTGAGACTGGATGAAGTATTCAGGCCATTTACTTCAGTTTAAGTACTAATGCTGCGTTCTTGTTGTTTCGGAAGTTGGGATTTGGAACTGGAAACAACATCACACCCAAGTTTTTTCTTCTGTCTGCTTTTTCTTATTATTTTTTTCTTTTTTTTTCAACACAGGGAGGTTATACAGAGTATTAGCTTAGAGATAATGCAAAATACAAAACTATATATACACATTTACACACACCTACATGCACAGATATACACACACACACATAACAGAGGAGGGTGAAATTACATGATAAAAACACATTTCATATTGACTCACACCCGAGTTGACGGCGTTCGAGTAAACAAGTCAGAAAACCAAGATGGACGCCTCCAGTGAAAAGTTTGTTGTGGTTGCTCTGTCAGAATACAGAAAGCTAATGCAGCAATATGAGGTCCTCAAACACAACTGAGAGACACAAAGAAGACACAGAGGGTGTGTGTCTGTTCTCCTGTTTAATCATGTGTGGGAAAGACGGTTGACTCTACCGTAGGCTGTAACGCATAACGCTACACAGCGCTAATAACAGGCCGCTGCCATCTTGGATTATGACATTGTGGTCAAGTCGTTGTAGGGAAGAAATTACGAGTTTATGAGTTGGAAATCCGACTTCGAGGGGCGTTTCAGTCTCAGACTCAGAACTTGTAAATTACGACTGATGAGGACAACACAAAGGCAGCATCATACTATTAAACAAATACTCAGGTACTGCAGGTACAATTTTGAGATGCATCATGTCCTCTACCTGATACATGTATCTGACAGCTCCTATAAAAGTCAAGTATGAACGTATTAAAATAGTCTTAATGGATGTAATCTCCATTGCTACCTTGCACCTGTGACATGTGTGATGACAATAAAATGTAATTTAATCCAATGTAATTAAGTGTCTCAGATGTACAGTTTTTGTGTGTAAAAATCTAAATCTGTAAAGTAACTGAGGCTGTGAAATACAGCAGTAGTGCAGTAAAAGTACAGTATGGGTAAGTAGGATGTAGCAGGAAACACAAGCAAAGTACAAATACCTCAAATTTGTAGCTAGTGAACACCGTCACACATAGAGCTCGTACTTCCAACGGAACCTGAACGCAGCAGATTAATGTGGTGGCTTCTGATTGGCTCTCAGACAGGAAGTGAGAAGCCAGTCCAGTATCAGGGTCTCAGGGATGATCAGAGCATGTCCTGCTAAGCTGTCAGCGCAGCAAAAGCAGAGTTTTCAATGGAACACCTCACTCCTTTACTTATTAAATGTTCACATTTTGTTCTGATAGGTTTCATCGGACTGAAGGCAGCGGAGACTTCCGGTGACGGAGGCGGCTGGTGAGTCAGAAAACCCGGGTCATACGGGTGAAGCTATTATTATTCATTTATTATACTTGTACTTATTATCTCTGTTTTTGTTATTTTGCCTCTTGAAAATGTGACCTAGTTTACCCTGGATAGCTACTACTCGATTCACGCCAAATTTCATTGAAATTTCTGTCACTTTAACGTTTGTCTTGTCAGACGTCAAATATTGTTTTGTTTTCGTTTTATTTGTTATTACTAGGAGTAACTTTTTTTTTCCCAGTGGTGGAAAATGGAAAGTACATTTACTGTACTGTCAAGCGCTGTGATTAATTTGAAATTCAAAGTTTAAGTATATTCAGTACTTCTACTTAGGAGGTGGAAGGGAGGACATTTAAATATTGTGATGGATGTGAATGGAAATAAATTGCTTCTGATGTTGGACGAAATGTTTATAATGACCTCTCACGTGATTTGACAAAAAGTTCCAAGACTTTACTGAACGTACACTCTTTTTAACGTAACTGTAAAATAAAATGAGCTAAAAGTTAAATGGTGTTTGGTGAAGTAACGCCAGGGTCTGCCTCTGTGTGCAGGGCTTCACTGTCAGATGTCAGCTTGCAGGATGAAGGTGTGTGTAACATCGATGTGTTCGACAGCTCTTCGCTCTCACATCAGCAGTTCATTGAAAGGTACATTAAAGATGTTTTCTTGACATTTCAAGAATTCTTATTATTTTTTTTCCCTTCTCTGATAAGACTGAAAAGGAAATCATGAAACTGCAGCAAAGTATTCAGACTTTTATTTTACTCCAGTAAAAGCACTATTACTACACAGTGAACATGTACAAATATGTCGTTACACGTCCAGAATTAGTATATTTTCTGCTAATGTGCCTATGTGTTTTTGTTTCCTCTGACTGTTAATGGAGAATATTTATCTGCGTATTGTCTTATTTCTACTTTTACTGAAGGAAAACCAGTCAACACTTGTTCCACCTCTGGTCTTTATTATATAGTTATATAGTTTTATATTTATAATAATACATATAAGATATTTGATACAAGATTTGCATTAAATATATACATACATAAATATAACATATTACACTAAAAATACAATATAGGCATAGAAGTATTAAATTTAACTGTACGGTTTACATCCACATGTGAAGAATCAGCGATATATCAGTAAGTAGAGATACTATATTTATATGATATGATGACAAACAAACCTTTGTTTCCTAACATGATATCGGATACAAATGTGTTTACATATTCAGATTAAAACTCGCTCCGTCCTGCCAACAACACTTCTAATTAATCTGCAAAAAGTGTCATAAAAACACAGAATTAGAAAACTGCTGATTTATTTTCTGCTTAATACTAATAAAGATAATAATAAATAACAATAAACAGCACAGTAAAAGCAAAACTTCTTTTTAAAACTTTTTCGGTGTGCTTTTTTTTGTTTTAAAGTCAGATAACAGACAGTGAAGATTGGATTGACAGTTGAATTAATTTACACCAAAACTAAAATGTTATTTACGTTCCTACCGGTAAAATATTGTTGATTACTTAATGACTGAAAGCTTATTGATCTGTAAACGTGAACGCTGTGCTGGTTGTTCTCCAGATATGCGTACAGCAGACCGGTGATCCTCAGAGGTTTGACCGACAACACGGTACGGAAATATAAAAACTATTAAAGCACAGTAATGTTCATTCATTAATGTAGTCATATTCACACTTAATCCTGTTTGTATTAAGTGAAAAAATAATATATATTTTTTATTTATTATTAAGTCATATAACAAAAGATAAAGGATAATTATAGTCATTTTTAATTTATTATAGTATTATATTTTATTTATTTTAATTTGATGATATATTTGGATAAACACATTATATATTTAAAATATACATTTTCTGATTCTGCATATAAATTACTCCTATTTTTCTGTATATTTTAATTTTTTTATACATTGTCATTTATTTATTTGTATCCTTTGACTTTTCTTTTTCTATTTCCACATTTCTTCTTCTTCCACTCTTTGGATTTCGATTTTTATTTTCTGATTCTTTTACAGGTTTAATAATTTTTTTCATATTATTTCATCATATTTTTTTGTGGCTCAGAATAAGAAAATAAATGTAGAAAAATAAAGACAAAATATAAAAGAATAATTAGAAGCATTGTTATTTATTTTCACATTTATTTCTGTAAATATTGTAATAAGTATTTTATAAATATATTTATATGTTTAATTGTTGCATTTAAATGACTTTTATTTATTATTTTTAATGAACTTATTTATTTCTCTTTATTTATTTCCTGTTTCTTTTAATTCTTTTATGGCTCTTTTATACAAACTGGCCCAGAAATACATTTCCAGTCACTCAGCTGATTATTGAATTTATTTGGACATGTAGCAGGAAGCAGCAGAAAATAAAATAGCGGAGGTCCTCAGTAGTTACTGTGTGGAAATACCAGGACACCTTTTGTCTCGTATTCCTTCACTCAGAAACATACTGACATGATATTTTTTAGAGATTCAGGTCGTCGTGCTCAAAGTCCAGCTTGCTGGAACAATATGGAGGCCGGAGGGTTCGCCTCAGTACAGCCAACACTTACTCCTACAGGAAAGGTTCGTCTGCATGGAGCTCACTTTTATTCATCAGTTATTATTATTGATGATGATGTTTAATACTTACTGCGGTCACTTTGTTCCAGTGGACGTGCCTCTGAAGGAGTATGTGGAGGTTTTTCTGAGGCCTCAGTCTGCAGACGCCCTCGGCAGCGGTGAGTTCAAACATCTTCCAGCCCTGCAGAGAGACACGAGACGTTTATGCTAACGTATGATAACGTTTGAAGTTAAATAAAGTTTTGTACAGAATTCATCACCAGGAGGCTGAATGAAAAACAAAACCTAATAAAATGAAATAATTTCAAATTAAAACATCAGTGGAGCTGAAGACGAGAACTCTAACGTTTCTCTCCTCTGCAGAAACTCTCTATTTCTTCGGCGACAACAACTTCACCGAGTGGCAGAGTTTGTTTGATCTGTACGAGTCGCCGCCGTACTTCCTGCCGGGCACCAGCCGAGCGTACAGCTTCGGCATCGCAGGTTTGACTCTGCAGAATCCACGACGCTAACGTCATTAATAACACTAATGATCATTAATAACTCTAACGATCGATCATTAATAACACTAATGATCATTAATAACACTAATGATCGATCATGAATAACACTAATGATCATTAATAACACTAATGATCATTAATAACACTAATGATCGATCATGAATAACACTAATGATCATTAATAACACTAATGACCATTAATAACACTAATGATCATTAATAACACTAATGATCATTAATAACACTAATGATCGATCATGAATAACACTAATGATCATTAATAACTCTAACGATCGATCATTAATAACACTAATGATCATTAATAACTCTAATGATCGATCATGAATAACACTAATGATCATTAATAACACTAATGATCGATCATTAATAACACTAATGATCATTAATAACACTAATGATCGATCATGAATAACACTAATGATCATTAATAACACTAATGATCGATCATGAATAACACTAATGATCATTAATAACACTAATGATCATTAATAACACTAATGATCGATCATGAATAACACTAATGATCATTAATAACACTAATGATCATTAATAACACTAATGATCGATCATTAATAACACTAATGATCATTAATAACACTAATGATCATTAATAACACTAATGATCGATCATGAATAACACTAAGATGATCATTAAGAAGAAGAATGATCATTAATAATCCCTCAATGATCGATCATTAACATTTTTTGATGATCATGAATAACACTAATGATCGATCATGAATAACACTAATGATCATTAATAACACTAATGATCGATCATGAATAACACTAATGATCATTAATAACACTAATGATCATTAATAACACTAATGATCGATCATTAATAACACTAATGATCGATCATGAATAACACTAATGATCATTAATAACACTAATGATCGATCATGAATAACACTAATGATCATTAATAACTCTCTAATGATCGATCATGAATAACACTAATGATCGATCATGAATAACACTAATGATCATTAATAACACTAATGATCGATCATGAATAACACCAATGATCATTAATAACACTAATGATCGATCATTAATAACACTAATGATCATTAATAACACTAATGATCATTAATAACACTAATGATCATTAATAACTCTAATGATCGATCATGAATAACACTAATGATCATTAATAACACTAATGATCATGAATAACACTAATGATCGATCATTAATAACACTAATGATCATTAATAACACTAATGATCATTAATAACACTAATGATCGATCATGAATAACACTAATGATCATGAATAACACTAATGATCATGAATAACACTAATGATCATGAATAACACTAATGATCGATCATGAATAACACTAATGATCATTAATAACTCTAATGATCGATCATGAATAACACTAATGATCATTAATAACACTAATGATCATTAATAACACTAATGATCGATCATGAATAACACTAATGATCATGAATAACACTAATGATCATGAATAACACTAATGATCATTAATAACTCTAATGATCGATCATTAATAACACTAATGATCATTAATAACACTAATGATCATGAATAACACTAATGATCGATCATTAATAACACTAATGATCATTAATAACACTAATGATCGATCATGAATAACACCAATGATCATTAATAACACTACTGATCATTAATAACACTAATGATCATTAATAACACTAATGATCATGAATAACACTAATGATCATGAATAACACTAATGATCATTAATAACACTAATGATCGATCATTAATAACACTAATGATCATTAATAACACTAATGATCGATCATGAATAACACTAATGATCATTAATAACACTAATGATCGATCATTAATAACACTAATGATCATTAATAACACTAATGATCGATCATTAATAACACTACTGATCATTAATAACACTAATGATCATGAATAACACTAATGATCATTAATAACACTACTGATCATTAATAACACTAATGATCATTAATAACACTAATGATCGATCATGAATAACACTAATGATCATTAATAACACTACTGATCATTAATAACACTAATGATCGATCATGAATAACACTAATGATCATTAATAACACTAATGATCGATCATGAATAACACTAATGATCATGAATAACACTAATGATCATGAATAACACTAATGATCGATCATTAATAACACTAATGATCATGAATAACACTAATGATCATGAATAACACTACTGATCATTAATAACACTAATGATCATTAATAACACTAATGATCGATCATTAATAACACTAATGATCATTAATAACACTAATGATCATGAATAACACTAATGATCGATCATTAATAACACTAATGATCATTAATAACACTAATGATCATTAATAACACTACTGATCGATCATTAATAACACTACTGATCATTAATAACACTAATGATCATTAATAACACTAATGATCGATCATTAATAACACTAATGATCATTAATAACACTACTGATCGATCATTAATAACACTACTGATCATTAATAACACTAATGATCATGAATAACACTAATGATCATTAATAACACTAATGATCATTAATAACACTACTGATCGATCATTAATAACACTAATGATCATTAATAACTCTAATGATCGATCATTAATAACACTAATGATCGATCATGAATAACACTAATGATCATTAATAACTCTAATGATCGATCATGAATAACACTAATGATCATTATTAACACTAATGATCGATCATTAAGAACACTACTGTTAATTAATAACACTAATGATAATTAATAACACTAATGATAATTAATAACACTAATGATCATGAATAACACTAATGATCATTAATAACACTAATGATAATTAATAACACTAATGATAATGAATAACACTACTGATCATTAATAACACTAATGATCATGAATAACACTAATGATCATGAATAACACTAATGATCATTAATAACACTAATGATCGATCATGAATAACACTAATGATCATTAATAACACTAATGATCATGAATAACACTAATGATCATTAATAACACTAATGATCATTAATAACACTAATGATCGATCATGAATAACACTAATGATCATTAATAACACTAATAATCATGAATAACACTAATGATAATTAATAACACTAATGATCATTAATAACACTAATAATCATGAATAACACTAATGATCGATCATTAATAACACTAATGATCATTAATAACACTAATGATCATTAATAACTCTAATGATCGATCATGAATAACACTAATGATCATTAATAACACTAATGATCATGAATAACACTAATGATCGATCATGAATAACACTAATGATCATTAATAACACTAATGATCGATCATGAATAACACTAATGATCATTAATAACACTACTGATCGATCATGAATAACACTAATGATCATTAATAACACTAATGATCATTAATAACACTAAAGATCATTAATAACACTAATGATCGATCATGAATAACACTAATGATCATTAATAACACTAATGATCATTAATAACACTAATGATCATTAATAACTCTAATGATCGATCATTAATAACACTAATGATCATTAATAACACTAATGATCGATCATGAATAACACTAATGATCATTAATAACACTACTGATCATTAATAACACTAATGATCGATCATTAATAACACTAATGATCATTAATAACACTAATGATCGATCATGAATAACACTAATGATAATTGATAACACTAATGATCATTTATTTTAATGATCCCATTTATTTTAATAATTTCAAGACATTTTTCTCATGTTTTATAATAATTTTGTCTAATTATTTTCAAATAATTTATTAATAATGATGAGATTTATTTCTCACATATTTTATTAAGAATTTTATGACATTTTTTCATGTTTTATAATAATTTCCACACTTAGCTTTTAAATACTTCATTAATAATGTTGGGATGTTTTTTTCTGGGACATTTTATGACAAAAAAAAATAGAAAACAGTTCAACTTTTGTTTTTGTAAACAAACTGGTATTTAAAGGGTTGAAATTCAGAAAACTATTGAACATTTTGGTAGTTACTGTGTGATTCAGTGAAGGTGGAGATAAACTGAAAGATAAAAATAAAATTTAATTCTGAGGATGAAGTGAATCGTCCTGCTCCTCTTCTGAAAACAACCATTTCTTTTACTTAATAATCCTCTTTATTGGAAAGTGTTCTGAATTGCTTTTGGGTCTGAAAATAAAGTTTCTCTTGCAGGGTTTTTTAATGAAATGTTTTGTTTTGTGTGACTGAAACACATGAACATAAAAAAGAGGCAGTGGTGACCTTCAGGTGCTGGTCTGGTCTGGTCTTCAGGTCCAGGTACAGGCGTCCCGTTCCACTGGCACGGTCCTGGTTACTCGGAGGTGGTCTACGGCAGAAAGGTGACCTGAACGTTTTGACGCAGAGAACAGTCTGAGTTTGAGCGCTGAATGACTGGTTTGTGATCACACAGCGCTGGTTCCTCTACCCGCCTGACCAGGAGCCTCACTTCCACCCGAACCGAACCACCCTGTCCTGGCTGACGGACACCTACCCCCACCTGTCGGAGGACGAGGCGCCGCTGGAGTGCACCATCAGACCTGGAGAGGTGGGCACATTCACCTTTCATAGCTTTTTATCTGTCAGTTATTACTGTTGTGTATTCGAGGTTCCCTGTGGAGGTTTTAACCCAGAAGAAGACAGTGCTATCTTTATATTTGAATATATAAATATCATTAAATTCTAATAATATTTGACAATAATGAACACATTTATTCAATTCAATAATAATAATTTTAACCTTTTCCTTTAATAATAGACATTTTATCATTTGTTATTATTATTGAATATGTTTTATTATATTTTATAATTTTCAGACATTTTCCAGATATTTATCACATACTGTTTTCACTCATTTTAATGAGGCTTGATGGACATTTTTTTTTAAACTTATCCACCTTAAACTCTGAGTGCCATCGATGTGATAATACGTCAGAGTGTTTTTTTCAGCAGCGGGTTGTTGATCACGCTCTCACACAGCCTGTGAGTAATGCTGGGGCTTCTGGGAGATGTAGTCAGAGCATAAAGAGACGGTATACACCACAGAGATCAAAACAGGAAGTGGAGACGATCGAGATTAGAGAGCAAAACAAACAGAATGTGGAGAAAAAGTGGTGATTTTGGTGAAAGTGTCCTCTACTCTACCTCTGATAAAACAAGAATGGAACAAGATAAAAACAAACATTTTTTTTCATGATGAAATAGAGAGTCTCTTCTTTCATTTGAGATATTCACTGTTTTCAGAGACATAGTGCAAAATATTCTGTGGGTCTAGAAATATGACTGAAAATGGACAAAAACACTGGAACAAGACACTTTGTGTTTTACTGCTGGTACTCAGAGTTAAAAGATGAAAATAAATAAGAAAAAGAATTATTGTTATCCTCTGATGTGTTCAAGTTCTTCTATCTGATCACAGCAGATATGAAATATTTTTAAAACTAAGAGTTAAAAACAAGCATCAAACTTTATTATTTTCATCTTCTAAACTAAAATCAAGCATTGAAACTCACTTCAGCGAGGGTTCACACTTGTTGTTGTTGTTGTTGATCAGGTGCTGTATTTCCCTGACCGCTGGTGGCACGCCACCCTCAACCTGGACACCAGCGTCTTCATCTCCACCTTCCTTGGCTGAACTTCATCCTGTTTCTGTTTAAAGCAGCTGATCAGAGAAACAAACGCTGCACTTCACTTCCTGTTTTACATTCCAGCCGAGTCCTCGTCACCTTTTCTAACATCAAAAATGAAAATAAAAATGTGTGTTTATCGACTAAAAGGAGCCACACTTCCTGCACAAAATCTGTTCAGATGTTTTTCACTGCAGCTTCAGCTCCAGTAGCTGCTCTGTTGTTTTTACATGATTGTAAAGTCAAAGATGAGCAGAGGTTTTTCCAGGTAGGACGTTCAACAAACTCTGAGTTGACCTCTGCGCTTCTAGTTTACCTAATATTTACCAATATTTATAATTTTCATATATTTTACAGATATTACATGGACATTTTTCACATATTTTACAGAGTATTTAAGGATACTTTTCTTCTAATAATTTTGGGATATTTTTTCCCATATTTTTGTAGGAACTTTCAGACATTTTCCAGATTGTCTATGGATATTTTTCACATTTTAAAGACAATTTTTCACCTATTTTTCTATATATTAATAACAATAATTCTTCAATATTTTTCACATGTTCATAATAATTTTTTAACATGTTCCAGATATTATATAGATATCTTAAGACAGTTTTCTTAAGTTTTTCTTTACCTATTTACAAAGAATTTCTGGGTATTTTTCTACTAATCTTGAGATATTTTCCAGATATTCTGTATTCTTTTTCACCAATTTTTCTGACGTGAGACATGTTTTTCTAATAGTATTTTTTGATCATTTTAACACATTTTTATGATGGTTTTGGGATATTTTCTGGCTATTCTGTGGACATTTTAGAGAAGAAGAAACAGGAAACAAGAACCAAAAACAACAACATAATTTAAAAGCAACAGATTTCTTTGTTGAAGTGTCTTCAGTCACTGACGGAGACTCAGACGTAGAAAACGAGCAACATTTATTTCCAACATCAACAGCAAGTCAAAGATCTTCTACGCAGTGAGACGTCTCACCGCTGGCTGCACATTAAACTGCTGATGACACCAATAAACTAAACAATCTGACACTGTGTCCATAGCAACGCTCCAGGACGGAGTATTCAACAAAGTCAAAGTGTAATAATAACCAAAAGAGGAAGTGAATCAGCTCCGTTTGAGTGGATCAGAATTTCCACGTTCAAACAGGCCGAACCAGGAAGTGCAGCAGGAGAACTTCCTGTGACGATTAAGAGAATAAATGTGCTGCTAATACCAACAATTAAAGAAAAAAACAAAACACTGGAAACAAGCAGAGAAATGTTTGTTTGTTTGCTGCACCAGAGTCCACTCAGAAAACAACAACAAGATTAATATTCACAACATAAACTGATGCCTTCCTCTCATTAAACCAAACACCACAGTTTCCCCTCTTTCAGTTTACCAGCAAACACAACACTTTCCACCCATTTACTGTCCCAGTGACAGCAACAAGTAATCTGATTACCTGAAGTAATCTGATTGTAGCCAGCAGTTTGATGGATTACCACGTTAAGTGACAGTCCATATTGATCACAAAGAGAAACGCAACGGTGAATCCTCAGATTCACATCTGTCGGACGGTCCTCGAACGCCTCATCACGACGGTCCCAGTAAACTGAGCGAACTGGAACCAGCAGACGATAAAATAAGAATTCAGACTGAAAATGAAAATCAACTCTGCTTGATGCAGAATGAACTGACTGACAGAAGCTTCTCATAATAATCTTCTGTACGCTCAGCTTTGATCTCAGGCCAACAGGTGCACCTACCTGTGGCGATGACATCACTACTGGTTTGGGAGCCAATCTGGGTCCAGTTAGCTCAGTTCAGCTTTTAACATGAAAAAGCCATAAAAGTGTTTTGAGTTAAAGTGCGTCTTCATCAAACAGCAAAGATAAAATTCGCTAAAAGTTCAGCTCAGTGGAGTTTGTTCTGACGTTGTTTTTTTAGCTGAATATTGGTGAATATTTCTGAGTAAAATTGCAGTTAAAAGTCCTGATAATCAATAATAATCAATAAGTGGAGTACTGCTCCTAGTGCAGAAGAAAATATTCAGTATTTGTACTTTTAAAATTAAATTCTCTGCACATCACTTCAATGATGCATCAATCATATCACATATTCACCTCAATAACCAGGTGTACCTGCAGGACGAGGAGTACTTCTGTACTGTAGTACTACTACCTCTGAGTACCACACAGACCTTTTCTGCTAAACTTTATTTTCTTTGGATTTTCTTGATTTAATAACTTTAATTTGTTTTATTTTTTCTCTTTCCCACTTAATTAATGTTAATGTCCTTCAAAATAAAAGCATCCATCACTTCCCTTCCTGTCATCACTCAGTAGTCCTCCACCCACCCGTTCTCCAAAATAAAAGCATCGATCACTTCCTTCATGGCGAGGTTGGGGATCAGCTGATCTTGGGTCAGAGGAGAACGAGTCACCGGGTCAAAATGGCCGACACGCTGCAAGAAAAACAAAAAACAAATAAAAAAAACAAAAAACACAACACCTTTAATAAATAATGCACTTTGACTGTTGGACGGTATGTATACTGTAGTAGTACTCTTGCTACTGTCAGAGTACTACTACAGTGTACAGAGTACTGTGCACTGTGTTGTGTGTTGTGTTGTGTACTGTGTGTTGTGTACTGTGTGTTGTGTACTGTGTTGTGTGTTGTATACAGTGTGTTGTGTATTGTGTGTTGTGTGTTGTGTACTGTGTGTTGTGTGTTGTGTATTGTGTGTTGTGTACTGTGTGTTGTGTGTTGTGTATTGTGTGTTGTGTACTGTGTGTTGTGTGTTGTGTATTGTGTGTTGTGTACTGTGTGTTGTGTGTTGTGTATTGTGTGTTGTGTGTTGTGTGTTGTGTGTTGTGTACTGTGTGTTGTGTGTTGTGTACTGTGTGTTGTGTGTTGTGTACTGTGTGTTGTGTGTTGTGTATTGTGTGTTGTGTACTGTGTGTTGTGTGTTGTGTATTGTGTGTTGTGTACTGTGTGTTGTGTGTTGTATACAGTGTGTTGTGTATTGTGTACTGTGTACTGTGTGTTGTGTATTGTGTACTGTGTACTGTGTGTTGTGTACTGTGTTGTGTATTGTGTACTGTGTACTGTGTGTTGTGTACTGTGTGTTGTGTATTGTGTACTGTGTACTGTGTGTTGTATACAGTGTGTTGTGTATTGTGTACTGTGTGTTGTGTACTGTGTGTTGTGTATTGTGTACTGTGTACTGTGTGTTGTGTATTGTGTACTGTGTACTGTGTGTTGTGTACTGTGTACTGTGTATTGTGTGTTGTGTATTGTGTACTGTGTACTGTGTGTTGTATACAGTGTGTTGTGTATTGTGTACTGTGTGTTGTGTATTGTGTACTGTGTACTGTGTGTTGTGTATTGTGTACTGTGTACTGTGTGTTGTGTATTGTGTACTGTGTACTGTGTGTTGTGTACTGTGTACTGTGTATTGTGTGTTGTGTATTGTGTACTGTGTGTTGTGTATTGTGTGTTGTGTATTGTGTACTGTGTGTTGTGTATTGTGTACTGTGTACTGTGTATTGTGTGTTGTGTACTGTGTACTGTGTGTTGTGTATTGTGTACTGTGTGTTGTGTACTGTGTATTGTGTGTTGTGTACTGTGTGTTGTGTTGTGTACTGTGTACTGTGTGTTGTGTATTGTGTACTGTGTGTTGTGTTGTGTACTGTGTACTGTGTTGTGTTGTGTACTGTGTATTGTGTGTTGTGTATTGTGTACTGTGTACTGTGTGTTGTGTTGTGTACTGTGTACTGTGTGTTGTGTATTGTGTACTGTGTGTTGTGTACTGTGTGTTGTGTTGTGTACTGTGTGGTGTGTTGTGTACTGTGTGTTGTGTTGTGTACTGTGTACTGTGTATTGTGTGCTGTGTGTTGTGTTGTGTACTGTGTGTTGTGTACTGTGTGTTGTGTTGTATACAGTGTGTTGTGTATTGTGTGTTGTATACTGTGTATTGTGTACTGTGTACTGTGTGTTGTGTATTGTGTACTGTGTACTGTGTATTGTGTGCTGTGTGTTGTGTTGTGTACTGTGTACTGTGTGTTGTGTACTGTGTGTTGTGTTGTGTACTGTGTACTGTGTGTTGTGTGTTGTATACAGTGTGTTGTGTACTGTGTGTTGTGTATTGTATACTGTGTATTGTGTACTGTGTACTGTGTCGTGTATTGTGTACTGTGTACTGTGTATTGTGTGCTGTGTGTTGTGTTGTGTACTGTGTACTGTGTGTTGTATACTGTGTGTTGTGTTGTGTACTGTGTACTGTGTGTTGTGTACTGTGTGTTGTGTTGTGTACTGTGTACTGTGTGTTGTGTACTGTGTGTTGTGTATTGTGTACTGTGTACTGTGTGTCGTGTATTGTGTACTGTGTATTGTGTGCTGTGTGTTGTGTTGTGTACTGTGTACTGTGTGTTGTGTACTGTGTGTTGTGTTGTGTACTGTGTACTGTGTGTTGTGTACTGTGTGTTGTGTGTTGTATACAGTGTGTTGTGTATTGTGTGTTGTGTATTGTATACTGTGTACCGTGTACTGTGTGTTGTGTATTGTGTACTGTGTATTGTGTGTTGTGTATTATGTGTTGTGTTGTGTACTGTGTTGTGTTGCGTACTGTGTACTGTGTACTATGTGTTGTGTTGTGCACTGTGTATTGTGTGTTGTGCATTGTGTGTTGTGTTGTGTACTGTGTACTGTGTGTTGTATACAGTGTGTTGTGTATTGTGTGTTGTGTATTGTATACTGTGTATTGTGTACTGTGTACTGTGTGTTGTGTATTGTGTACTGTGTATTGTGTGTTGTGTATTATGTGTTGTGTTGTGTACTGTGTGTTGTGTTGCGTACTGTGTACTGTGTACTATGTGTTGTGTTGTGCACTGTGTGTTGTGTATTGTGTGTTGTGTTGTGTACTGTGTACTGTGTACTGTGTGTTGTGTACTGTGTACTGTGTGTTGTGTACTTGTACCTGCAGGTGCTCCTCAATGTCCTTCCTGTCGTAGGTGACTCCACTCGGAGTGATGATCGGCTCTCTCATCAACTCAAAGCTGATCTTTCCACACAGGAAGTCTGGGATCTCTCTCTTCTGCAGACATACATGACCTGGTAAGATACTCCAGTAATACTACTACAGTAATACTCCTGCAGTAATACTACTCCAGTAATACTCCTGCAGTAATACTACTACAGTAATACTCCTACAGTAACACGCCTGCAGTAATACTCCTACAGTAATACTACAGTAATACGCCTGCAGTAATACTACAGTAATACTACAGTAATACTCCTACAGTAATACTACAGTAATACGCCTGCAGTAATACTACAGTAATACGCCTGCAGTAATACTACAGTAATACTCCTACAGTAATACTACAGTAATACACCTGCAGTAATACTACAGTAATACTCCTACAGTAATACTCCGACAGTAATACTACAGTAATACGCCTGCAGTAATACTACAGTAATACTACTACAGTAATACGCCTGCAGTAATACTACAGTAATACTCCTACAGTAATACTACAGTAATACACATGCAGTAATACTACAGTAATACTACTACAGTAATACGCCTGCAGTAATACTACAGTAATACTCCTACAGTAATACTCCTACAGTAATACTACAGTAATACGCCTGCAGTAATACTACAGTAATACGCCTGCAGTAATACTACAGTAATACTACAGTAATACTACTACAGTAATACGCCTGCAGTAATATTACAGTAATACTACAGTAATACTACTACAGTAATACGCCTGCAGTAATACTACAGTAATACTCCTACAGTAATACTACAGTAATACTACTACAGTAATACGCCTACAGTAATACTACAGTAATACTACTACAGTAATACGCCTGCAGTAATACTACAGTAATACTACAGCAATACTACAGTAATACTACAGCAATACTACAGTAATACTACAGTAATACGCCTGCAGTAATACTACAGTAACATCATGAGCATTCTCTAGACGTCAGAGTGACCTTCCTCTTCTCGTCCACCTGACAGAAAAGCTCCTCCATGTCTGACAGATATTTGTCCTGCAGAGAAAAACAAACACTTTGTTTACTGGATGACAAACAAGTAAACAAACCACTGCTGTGTAAACATGTTTTTTTTTAACCTTGCACAATAATGAAAGTTACAGATGAGTTTGAGTTAATTGTTAAAATCAATATTATTACATTTCTAGAAATATCACATTCATGTTGATAATTATTATTATTACTGTAAGTTTTCCTTGGATTAATAAAAGTTTATCTTGTCTTATTTTGACAGTCCCAGCTGTAAATTTAGATGATAGTTGACTGGATGCAGATCGTCACAATAAAAGCTCAGTGTTTTCTGGATGCAGATTGCCACAATAAAAGCTCAGTGATTTCTGGATGCAGATTGTCACAATAAAAGCTCAGTGATTTCTGGATGCAGATCGTCACAATAAAAGCTCAGTGATTTCTGGATGCAGATCGTCACAATAAAAGCTCAGTGATTTCTGGATGCAGATTGTCACAATAAAAGCTCCTACATGTTTTGTGTGGACGTCGTTGGGGTTGTGTTGACTCCTGCTGTCGTTGTCTTGTTTTTGTCGGCAGCCCTCCAGTTCTCTGCGTGATAAAAACAAACTCGTTCTGATTTGATTTTATTTTTTTAAACAGGAACATGGACGGACAGCTTTCGTCGACCTGCCTCTTTTTCTCGGCGAGGACCAGTCTGGTGAGGTAGGCGTGCAGCTCGCTTTCCTGGTTGATCCTCCTCTCCTCCATGTTATTCCAGCGCTTCTTCTTGGCGATCCGCAGAGCGCTGGGGATGTCGTCACCGAAGTTCAGACGCTGCTCCTTCGCCAGGTTGTAAGCTAGAAACAAACATTTCCACAGTTTAGTGACCCGAATTAAAAATTAACAGGATTACCAGAATATTTTTATGTTCCTCTAACCGTTAATCCACCAGTATGAGCAAACTCTTCAATCAAAATGATAAAATATAATTATTGTTGTTATCCAGGAATTGTAAAATTTACTGTTTCAAAAAAAAAAATCTGAAAAAAAGTTCTTTCTCTTTATTTACTGACTGACAGCTCAGGAGTTTCCCTTCAGCGGACCTTTCTGCAGGTTGCCGATGGCCTCGTCGTAGCTCTCCGTCTCCAGGTGACACTGACCCATGAAGAAGTGAGCTTTCACTGACTGTCCGTCGAGCTCCAGAGCGTGGCGGCAGTCGCTCAGGGCGTTGTCGTACTGCTGCAGCTTCACGTAACACAGAGCTCTGTTGGTGTAGTACGCCGGGACGGACGGACTGTGAGCCTGAAACAGGAAGCAGAATTTGTCTCAACATCACAGAACCTAATAATTAATTCTCTACTTAATTAATCTCACTGATAATGTTGCTCACACACACCACTGAATGTTATCATGGGTTTTCTAGAAACACTGAATCCTTCAGATTTTGAGTTTATTAAACCACCTGAGTTTAAAAAATAAGAATAAAGTCAATAAAGTCAGTTCATTTATGGTGAGTCTGGATCTGTACAAGAAGAGTCAGAGTGTTTCCAGTGTTTGCCTTTTTCCAATAGTGAATGACTGGATGTATTGTGAGATAAAAAGTCACAATTATGACATAAAAAATCATAATTATGAGATTAAAAAGTCAAAATCACAAGATAAAAACTCAAAATTGTGAGATAAAGTCATAATTATGAGGTAAAAATTGGAAATTATGAGATCCTTAGTGCATGTTTCTATGGCGCCGTCTTCAAGGGTCTCACTTCACCTCACTGGACGCACCATGCAAATGATAGGCATCAGTAAATTAGGTAAATATTATAGATGTCTTTGATAGATATTAAATGTCACTGTTCTTTTAATCAGAGGACTAACTAAAAGGATATCAATATTTAAACTTTTTAGCTCATGATTATGGTTTAGTGTGTGAATTATTATTTTTTTTAATCAAGGCTGTTTTCACCTTTTTTTCTTTTACTGGTGGAAATGGGCTTCAATACATGAGACCTCTAAAAATAAAATAAATAACAATAATGAAGTAAATTGGGTTTTTTTTGCTGTGTGGCTGCAGGTGTGTTTTTAAAGAGAAGCTGCACATCATTGACTCACTATGGCTTTGCTGTAGCAGGCAGCAGCCTCCAGGTACTTGCGGCTCAGAAAGAGGCGGTTTCCTTGTTCCTTCAGCTCCTGAGCGGACACCGAGGCGCTCTTCTCTGGGCTCTCAGACATCCTGTCCACCAGGCTCGCTGCTCCGCCGGCAGCTGCCCCTTCACTTTGCTTCCCAATGCTGGAGCTCTGATCCGACTGAAACTGGAACCCTGTCAGTCAGAGCCAAGAAGGTTCAGTCCCACTTTATATCAGCACTTTCCAGGGTGTTTAGCAAATAATCTGACAGAAGAGCAGATCTGATATGACATCATATTTTAAATTATGTTGAATTATGACTCAAAGGACTGTACCCAATATGGAGCTAGTGACACTATATCTTTATAATAATAGTTTATAATAATAATAAATAACTTCATAACTTTATTTACGGTGTCAAATAATTAAAATAAATAAATAAGCACATTTCCAGTATTATTTATTCCAGGATAATGTATTCCGGTAAGTCAAAGCTGTAGATGATGGGGGTCTTTCAGGGAGAGTGTGGATCAGGAGGGGGGCTGCAGTCCTGAAGGTATGCCGACATGAGACCCACCTGGACCGGTACCAGGTACCTGCCGTACTACAGCCTCCTCAGGGCCGAATTTGAGCCTTAAAACTGGGCCGTATTTAAGGTTATCGTCACACCGAAGCAGGTGTCTGACGCGGACCGGACCCTCTGCGTATTTGTCTTTGGCCGAGTTATTGAACGTTAAATACCGGAAAAATATCGATCAGTTTGGCAGGACTCACTGTAACTGACGTTGCTGCGTAGTCTGGTCTTTCCTCTACCTGGTTTCCATGCTAACATGGTTTTGATTCGTGCTGTACATCAGTGCTGCCGCAAAACAAACACACCGTCACATTTGGTGGCATCATTGCTAAAGTGTAGCTAGCTAACGTTAGCTGCCTGCTATCATGAAGCTAACAAAACGCAGTGGCTCACATTATTTAAGAAGGATACATCATCAATAACTGTGGCCTCACATACCTGTGTAGCTGCTGTTCCACCGACCGGACTCAAGTATTGGTTATTAAAGTAATATTTACTAATAAGCTCTTGTGATGTAGCTAGGTGGCTAACTACCAAGCTACAAGTCTTCTGTCTTGCCAACAGATGTTTTGGTTTTGATCGGTGACGTAACGCCCGTCACGCCCGACGTCACTTGTGACAATAAAGTTTTTATTATGAAAAAAAAGGTTTGTTTCTAAATAGATAAGACAACTGTCCTGTGTTTTTCCCTCACGCTCTAAAATACTAAATAAATGAGTTTGTTTCTCAATAAATCCATAAATAATTAACTTACTGTCCTGTCTTTTATAATGACATAACATAAAAAATAAATATAAATAACTAAAAATAAGACAGTTGTCCTACGTCATTTGGTGACACTATAAAATAATAAATAAGACAATTGTCTTATCTTAATAAATAAGACACAAGCAAGCAAGCAAACTTTACATAAAGTTGCTTGCTTGTCTTATTTATTTACTTTTTAATTTGTATTTCTTTAGAGTCTAAAATAATTAGTTTGTTTCTGAATAAGTGACTAAATAATTAACTTACTGTCTTATGTCTTTTTGTAATGTCATAAAATAATAAATAAATATAAATAAACTAGTTTATTTCAAAACAAATAAATAATTAAGGCAACAGTCCCATGTCTTTTGGTAACAAATAAACAAGTTTGTTTCTAAATAAGTGAATAAGACAATTGTCCTGTGTGTTTTGGTGATGCTATATGTAAAATGTTACATGTGAATAAACAAATAACTGCCTCGTGTTTTCTTGTAATTTTACAATACATCCACAGATATAACAGATAAGTCAAAGACAAAGAGCTATACATCTTTTAATTGACGAAACATCACAACAGCTTCCAAACATTTGCATAGTTTATATGTTTTTGTCTCTAACATATTTATAATATTTCGCTCGACTGAGCAAATCTGAAAACATCTCCTCTAAAGTGAAACATGAGACTCCAGCATAGTTTAAAGTTCATAAAGTGCTAATGCTTTCACACAGACAGTCTCAAACCTTAGTAACACCACAGATTCATGATGCAGACTGAGCAGAATAAACACCACTAACGTTCTGAAGCTTCCACTGAAACTGAGGGGAAAGTTAAGGGAAACAGGACCTGGTCCTATGTGATTTAGGTGTGGGGGAAAAAAGAGTGGGATATCCTTAATTAATATTTTCTCAAATAGCATAAAGCTTTCACAAATTTTAAACCATGTCTCAAAGAAACTTCAGCTTCTCTCGGATAAACTCGTCCAGATTTGACCAGTCTAAGAATCACAGTCTTCAGTCTGGACCTGGTCTAATGATGAAAAGTAGTGAATGTTTTTTTGTGTGTATTTTTAGAAAATAGAAAAAAAAGTTTCACAAATGTTAAACTGAGTCTTAAAGAATCCCTGGTTTCTCCGGAATAATCTAGTCCAGATTAGACCAGTCTTACTATAGTGGGGCTCTGATCTGGACCTGGTCCCATGTGGTCTGGATGTGGAAAAAAAAAGCTGTGAAATCTGAGAACTGGTCATTCAGAAAAGCAAGTTCATTCTTCCTTAACTTTCCCCTTAACTGCTGGATGCTAACGCTAACATCAGCAGTGGTGTTTCTTATTATTGTGAATATTCTTAACTAACTTCTGCTCATCTGAAGAGCAGTCTGAAGTGAACTAACCCTAACTCCTGCTGATGGAGGCAGAGCTGCTCTGAAGACAGAAAAGAACAATCTCACTGATTTGCAGAGAGTCCCTTTTATAGTTTTTATAGTTGTTTGTGCATCAAACGTTTGGATTTATTCTTATTTTAGTTTCAAGGAGGAATAGAGTCTGCAGCAAAACAATGATTTGGAAATGATGCCTAAAGAGGATATAACACTGAGATCTTAGTCTGTCTTCTTTCCTATGTTATACTTTACATCCAGTGACTTATTAAAAATACTTAAACAGTGAGGTAAAGCACAAGTTTTTTCCAAGTGAAGACAAATGAAGTATTAACTAATAAACCCAGGGAAGGATTTTGCGTAGAGAGAAGAGAGGATAATATATATACATATATATATATACGTATATATACATATACATATACTGTCTTTCCTGTGTAATTCAGCCATAAAAAGCTGCACGGCTCTAATTGAACCAGTGAGATTCTTTCAGTCTCTGAGGAGCTCTGACTCTTCTCAATGTTCGTAGAGATGAAACAAATAGTCCAAAACGTGACGGTTTCCCATCAACAAGTCAAATGGACGGCAGCAATTTGGGCCGTTGTGAGTAAAAACTATAAAAACAATGTCAAGAGCTGTGGGATGGAGGTCATATTCACAAAGAGCGAATTCCAAGAAAAAAAGTGGATATTCTGAAATTATACAGTAAAAAAATTTCCCAGTAAACACTGATATTCTAAGATTTAAGACATAAATTTACCAGAAAAACAAAAACATTTATGAGAAAAAAAATGTTCTGAGATTATAAAGTCATAAATTTACTGGATAAAAATTCTGATATTCTGAGATTAAAGCCAAAAATTAACAAGAACAAACAGACAAATTAATGAGGACAAAACCTGAATATTGTCCGAGAGTGGTAAATTTATCAGAAAAAAATAAGAAATACTGATTTAATAGTTTTTTGTTGTCAAGAAAAAAAAATTTTGCAAGGACACAGCAGTTTAACACTGCGGGAATGAAGCGCAAAACATATTCATTATATTAATATGTATGTCAGATTAATACATATTAATCTGACATACATATTAATTATATTAAGGTGTATTAATATAATATATACATATATATTAATCATGTTAATATGTATTTATAAAAACACATATTAAACAGAAAAATGTGTTTATGTATCTTGCAGGACCTGCCATCCATACCATAAAAGCAACAGAATATTAATGCTATATGTATTATATATATTTTTTTTTAATTGCAAATTTATTTCATAAACTGAGTATTTTTCATTTTGTGTCTTTGTCAGATTTCTATTTATAATTAATAATAATAATAATTTTGCGGCTGTCTGTCACATGAGTATTCAGACTCATAAGGCTGAATGTATGACCCTGTTCTGGAATAAATGTAAAATAAATACTACTAATAATTCTCCTTATTCTGTCTTATTTTACCTCCAATGGCCCAAAAGAGACGAACACCAGGGTGGGCTCCATGTTTCCTCCAGGTTTCCATGATTTGAGCTGAGTGCTGATCAGTCAGAGGGGTCGAGGCTGATGCAGACCTGCTGTCTCTGGGCTCAGAGCTGGACTGTGTGTCGCCTTCGAGGGGCTCCAGTTCCCCAGAGACTCCTGGACGGCCTTACGATGAGCCAGCCGGTGAGTGATGGAGAAGCCGGCGTTTCCCTCCAGCTGAGACAAAACCACCAGCACCTGTCTGAGAGAGAGGTGGAGATGAATTTAGTTCACTTTAACACCGATCAGACATCACGTCATGACATCCTGAAGCTGTGCTGTGGTATCTGACACCTTCCTACCACTGGTGTGTAACACAGTAAGTAATCAGATTACAGTTACTAATCAATAAATCAACTATCTTTGTAACAGGAGGACAGAGAAACAAACCAAACGTCTCTTTTCCTCTGTGATCAACTTTCATCATGACTTTGACTTTAGAGCTGGAGCTCATGGATGAGGAGACGTTAAGACAGTAAAGAAGTGAGAAGACTTTTACTGTTTACTTTTAAGGGCTGTTTGGACTGATGTTCACTACTTCCTGTCAGCTTTGAGACGTTAAAGACCAGAGCTGCAGTTGTGGAGATGCTCTGATCCAGTCCTCTAAACATCACTGTTTGCTTCTTGGTGTCAAACTCCTGAAAAATCCTGATCCTGTTTCTAACATCGACTCTGAGGACTAAATGTTGATCTGATGCTTTATATATCCCAGGAGTCATGAAGAAGAGATGATCAGTGTTCTTCACTTCACCTGTCAGTGGTCATGATGTTGTGCCTAATCAGTGTTTATCCACATACAGCTCTATTTAACATGTGATGTCAGCAGTGATGTCAGCGGCGATGTCAGCGGTGCAGTGAACCTGTGCAGAGGAGGGATGCTGTCGATGGTTTTGAGGCTGCTGCGTGTCGACACCACGTTGAAGCTGTCGCTGCAGTCACATGACACATGCAGGTGATGCCTCGGGTGTCTGTTCTCCACCATGACGATAAGCCCCGCCCAGCCATGGGTCAGGTAGTAACAGGTCATCCCCTCTCGACCCTGCGGAGCAGGAAGTACTCTGACACTTTACTGCAGTAAAACACTGAAAATACCACCACTAAAAGACATGAAGACCTCGTTTATTCAGCTTCACACACATAAATCAGGGTTCCTGCACCAATTTAAAGTCAAACTGAATACCTTTTAAGACTTCAACAAATAATTTAAGACCTAAAAATGTCATAACAATTTATTTGGTAGAAAATAGTCAATTTATTGTAGGACCTGACCAATATGGAGTTTTTGAGGTTGATGCTGATATTGATATTTAGCAGGAAAGAAATCCAATAATCAATTAACCTCCGATAATAATTTATTATGAATTTGTAATTTTTCAATTTTCAGCCCTTTAATACTTGGAACATCAATATAAATTGAAGGCATAACACTTAATTTTTTTACATCTTTCAAGAAGAAAGAAGTGAACTTTGTGAACAAAATAACGTGCAAAACTGCAGTAAATCTCTGAATACTGTGTTTTCCTATTGGCATTATCACACCATCAGAAATTTTAACATCTACAGCAAATTTATGGTCAATTTATGGTCAATTTATGGTCAATTTAAGACATTGATTCCCTGGAGTTTATGTTAAGACATTTTAGGACTTTTTAAGGAACTGAACCCTGATAAAGGTCTTTTAAAACAAATATGAGGAGGACTGAGCGGCAGCAGCTTCGTTACCTCGTGTCTCTCTCCTTTAGTTTCTGTCAGCTGGATGATGGCGTCGGCGATGGTGGTGTTGGAGGCGGTTACCTGCTCCACCATCACTAGCCTGGAGCTGTAGACCGCCAGCATGTAGCCAGGCGCCTCTGGTCGGCCGTCATTGACTGAAAAGACACAACGGAGGCGTATTATTGGATGTAAACAGTGACAATAACAAGAGATGGAAGTAAAAGTCCTTCTTTTTTTATAAATCCAAGAAAAAAACTCATATCCTTATAGAGATATCTGAAAATACAGCTATAATATGATCTGATTAGTTGATCCTTAGTTTGTCATTAAGGACTGATTTAATTTGGATTTGATGCTGGGTTTAGTTAAAGTTGTCACACCTGTGAACAGGAAGCTTTCTGCTGATTCACAGACTCACTGCACAGAGTTTAGAGTTTAGCTTGAAATGACCTCAGACTTTTTCTTCGTCCCTCTCTATTTTCTCCCTTTTGTCGTCTGGCGTCTCCTCGATGATGCAAAGAACATGCATCGTTGATTTTAGTGATCAAATTACTGGAGTTACTTGAAGGGGCGTTTCCTGTCCCGTCGGTGGCGCCGCTGCTCCAGTGGTTGAAGGCGCAGCAGAGCACGGCGTACTCTCCCGGCTCCAGCATGACGTCGCAGCCGACGAACCTCCTCACCGAGCGGCGGCTGTGAGCCAGCAGGCGGCCGAGCGCCGGCGTCCCCGAGTTGTCGTAGGACACCCGGAACAACAACAAGCACAGATCCAGGAGGTGGCTCTCTGCTGCATCCCATCGCCTGAGGACACAGGAGACGAGTTCGGGTCAAATGTGTGCAGCTCCTCAGACCTGCAGGTTAGCTCTGGTTGTCCTACCTGCTGCCCTGCTGGAACAAAGCCAGCTCCATGGACACTCTCTCCAGCACGGTGATGGACACCAGCGTCACCGGGACGTCAGCTCCTCGAGGGAAGAAGCCTGGCACTCGGACTTCCTGCCAGTCTGAGTGAATCTTACAGATGTCCACTGAGTCAAAGTACCTGCCGGCATCAAACGGACGTTCATTAATGAACCAACAGAACTGAAGATGCTAAAAACAGAGCTGCCTTTGTTGACGCCTGATCTACCTGATGAAGTCCCAGAAGTCCATCCAGAAGAGGCCGTCCTCAGCTCGCTGGGTGCACAGCTCCCTCTTCAGGAGTGGAGGCCAGTTTGTCCAGTCGTCCGCCCAGCGTCCGGTCCACGAGAAGCGACCCCACGGGTTCCTCAGCTGCAACAGCCTTAAAAAAAACAGGAAGCAGACAACAAGAGCTGCTTTTTAACAAGTCAATCCACGAATACAGAGTCTGAAAACACTGAAAGTATGAATGTTTGATTCCTGTTTATTCCACTCTGCATTAAAACATTGTCAGTGATGAAAACAGAAAGATAGAATTTTCTAAAGCCATTCTGCATAATGACTACTTTTACTTTTGATACTTTAAGTGTGTTTACTGAAGTAATGCAGGACCGTCTGAGTTTTTTGTCCACCACTATAGTCCAGTAAAAACACACCTGTGGTGAAGTGAGGTGTTTTCTTCACTGACGTAGAGTAGAATAATTTACAGTTAATTCCATCTTTTACAGAAACAAAGCCTGCATACAGCACTTCCTCATCTCATTAGAACTTCAGTCTTCCTCACCTTTGACCGTCCACGTCCCTCACGTCCAGGACAGAGTAGGCGTGTCGTGGACGTAAACCCAGCGACTCGTACTCCAAGTCATCCACCTTCATGTTTCCACCTCCGCACGATGCCCCCATCAGGAAACTAGCGGCACAGAAACAAAGATCCTGGATTCGTTTTTGTTGAGGGAAAACTAAAGAAGTCTTTTCAGAGACGCTCACCCTGCTTCTTTGGAGCTCAACATTTTGGCCCAGATGAGGTCCGTGTCGACGGGGTCCTCCTTGGGGTTGGTGGCGCTGACCTGGAGGGCCAGCGACTCACAGGGGGCCCCAGTCAGCGTGGAGAGGCCCTCAATGGCCCGGCCTGCCTGAAGAGCGAAGTAGGAGCCGTGGAGCTTAGCCAGTGCTTTCTCAATCAGAGCCACCCAGAGCTGCTTCCTCTGGGCCTGGAGAGAGAAGGAAAGGGTCGATTATGGCTGGAAAACAATGACTTATGAAGAAAAAAGAAAGAGTTTGCGCATGACAAGTTGAAGCGAGGCAAACTCAAGCATTCCTGAACTTAAGTTTCTTCATGTTTATCTTAATTATTCTGTATTATTTACTAAAATGTTTCCCTCTAACACAGCTCATCACTACGAAACACTAAAAGTACATTTACACATCTCAGAGTCAGAAAATACAGTAACCAGGAAGACCAAATACTCAGCCAAACCAATTAATATTAATTAATAGTTGACAACTACTTGAATAATTGTTGCAGCACCGCTTATAAACATTAGAAAATAGCTCCACACTGATGAACGACAAAATTAAAATAATCTTGAAAAGAATAATTTAATACTCTATAATAAAGAAGCCATACTGCATCATCAGAGTTCTTGCACCATTTTAAAAGTCAAATTTAATCATTTTTAAGACCTCAACAAATACAATTTAAGACCCAAAAATGTCATAACAATTTCTTTGGTAGAAAATAGTCAATTTATTTTAGGGCCTGACCAATACAGAGCTTTTGAGGCCGATGCTGATATCAATATTTAGCAGGAAAAAAAATCCAATCACTGATTAATCTCCACCGATTATGTGCATGATTAATAACTATGATATTCCAGATATTGTGGAGTCACTCTTTATTTAATTATATTTCTGTAAATATTAAAAATTAAAAAAAGTAAAAATTGTTGTTTTCCCACCACAGTCTTCGTCGTGATGAACGTTATGCAGGCAGAATTATTCCACACTGAACTGACTCCTGTAAATGATGACTTTAGTAAATATACAGGAAAACATCTGTCTCCTGCTGTCAGTGACTCTGAAAACACTTCTTCCACCACTGTAGTCAACGAAAAGGTTTTACACTTTTAAACTATTTATTGATGCAAGTCTGAGTCATTTTGTGTGTTTTGATGAAACTAGAAGCTAAACTACACGTCGTCATGGGGACATATTCCCTCCTACTGGACACAGGAAGGAGCAGTTCATCACCTGAGAGAAGAGGAGGTGTCCGCTGTCGTCGCAGGGCAGCATGTCGTCCACCAGCACCGTGGTCCACGAGCCGTCTTTGCACAGACGGACCTGATAGGCTCCTTCTGCACACAGCGAGCGCGTCACCATCACTTTCTCCACCAGCTCAGGACGTTCAGCCAGAACGGCCAAAGCACTGAGGAACCTGAGGAGCACCAAGACACAGCTGAACTGACAGAAGTATAAGTAAGGCTGCAGGCGACTGACGAGAGGATAAGGCTCTGTGTTTATTAAGATGTAAATCATCTTATTATTATTCAACACAGGTGAAGGAAGCACTCAGACATTAAGACGTTAAAGGTCGATAACATTGTTAAACATGATTAATTAAACATCCAGAGCTTTAGGAAGGTGAAATAATAGTAAAAGTATGGCTTTTCTAAAAAAAAAAAAGAAGATGATAATTGTGACTTGTGAAAAACAAAATGAACGTTTGGTTCCCAGTCATAAAGTGAGATTAGTAGCTATATAACAGCCAGCAAGAGTAAAAAAAAACAAAAAACAACAAAAAAAAACAAACCACAGGGTAAAAATGCTGCTGTTAACTGAGTAAAAGTATGCAAATAATAATTTTGTAAAAGAGCAGGAAAATAAATGTGGAATAAAGCCATGAATAAGCACATTTGAAATACAAAGACAAACGACAAAAGAATAATTAGAAGCATTTTTAATTCATTTATTTCTGCCTATGTAATTTATTTTGACTCTATATTTATTTACTCTAAATTACATTAAATTACTCTTATTTTTCTATATATCATATTTTTGTGTCTTTTAATTTTCCCCATTCTTTTCCCTATAGCTATATTCCAGATTTTATGTTTTGTTTTTTTATTCCTTTTTATATTTCCATATTTTTTACTTTTTTATTTGTTTCCATATTGTTAATGGTGCTCCTGTGACCCCACAGCATGTATATCTTGTATATCCTTAGAACTAACAACCTATTCAGGGGACACAAGAAATCCCACTAAAGTGTCATGTGACTGGTTTCAGAAACCTTACCAGCAGTTACCCAGAAGTCCCTGCAGGATGTCGGACGGACGGAGCGTACGGAAGACGGACCACTTCACTGTTCGGTCTCTCAGGTTGCAGCAGTTGATTTCTTGAGGACGAAGCCACTTTCTGACCCGATGCTGGACGCTGTCGTCCGCCGGAAAGCCCACGGACTTCGGACCAGGAGGGAAGCTGTCGTCTACGAACGTCACGGCGTTCTGTGAACGAATCAAATCACAGAAACAACTGAGCGCTAAGCATCAATGTGAGCTCATATCTGCTAATCATGCTTTTTTTTTACCCTGACAGACTCAGATTGTTATTAGAAGAATTTTGGAAAGAGAAATAAAAATGAGGCTGAGTGCCACTCGAAGAAAAGTGAAATTTGTGAAATCTGAGAATCAGTGAAATCATTTTCAAATCAATACTAATCCAAACCATGCATGTGATCCACTGTTATCCTCCTTTAGTGAGACTCTTTCCAGAAATTAATCGAATCAAAGCCTTTATTGCACATTTTGTGCTCCACCTGGTGCTTAACACAAATGTAAAAACAGTGAACTATAAATAAAGTGTGGTAGGAAACACAGATATGGTACGGCTCTACATGGTTGTGGTGCTTTTCCAGTAGTACCTGGTACTAGGTACTTTTTTTTCATACCTCCTCAGCCCTGGTTCCAAGCGAGCCGAAGCGATACTAAAACGTGACATCAGCCGACTGCCTTCCACTGATTGGCCAACGAGTGTCGTCATTGGAAGCGTCATTGGATGCGGGACGTCTGATTGGACTGTAAAAGCCAAACACAACTCCACCCCAACACAACTGCTTTGCTATTGTTACACAAGAAAATGGCATCACAGAAAACGGTGGTCAGTCGAGGAGGTCGTTCCTTTCCACAGAGCAAGCAACAAGCATGATCGCTTCGGTGTCCTCCATTGTTTGTGACAGTAGTGTTGTTGTTCTTCTTCTTACCGGTTTTCTGTGTCGCATGTAAATGACTTCTGCTACTATGAGGTATGAGTTGTAATGGAAAAGCACCAAAACTGGGCCGTACCGTTACTGTGTAATGGAAAAGAGCCATATGTGAGCTGAGCACAAACCTCCCTGCAGAAGCTGACGATGTTCTCCCACAGCTCCTTGGCTTCTCCTTCGTCACTCTGTCGCAGCGCCTCCACCAGCATGCTCTCCTTCCTGTTGGGCGACAGCGCTGCTCTGAGCTGGGCCTCATGTTGCTGAGGAGTGTGGCAGGCCAGGCAGTGCTTGGCTTCCCCCTCGTTAAGGAGGGTGCAGGCCGGACACACCCACACCGCTGCCAAGTTAAGGGAGGTGACGACACAAGGTGGGAACGCCATAGAGGCGTCCGGAGCAGGAGACAGCGGCGACATCTCCTCCCTCAGGACGCTTAGCCGTCTGCTGGACAACACGTCCGGCTGGGCAGAGAGGTGGGAGACGGCGAGCGTCGATGGAGAAGGACTTAGGTTGAGGCATCCCTCTGGAGGTGGCACCTCTCTGCGGCTGCAGGGCAAAGGGTCATGGCCTGAAGAGCCTGAAGAGCCTGAAGCCTGCGCCGGTAAACTCTCTCCTCTGGCTGATATGGAAAGGGACAGCGCTGCTGCCGCCCGCTCTGGCTGTTGTTCTCCACTTTGATCCTCCGGTACGAGCAAGACGGCAGGGATCTGGGGCAGAGACAGTTTGCGTGGTCCGCCACAAGCCGAGCAGGACATGGAGGTAGGGCTGTTCTGCAGAGTGCACCTCAGACATTCCCAAACCAAGCTGTCCATGACGTCTGGAGGCCTCAGGGGCCCGGAGCAGCTGCTGGAGCGCTGAGGCCGAGGCTGGGCCTCAGACGGGCCCCGGGGTCGGTCCGGGGGCCCGGCGTAGCCACACAGAGAGCAGGCCAGGCTGTGGGGAGGGTTGGCCAGCGTGCAGCGGGGGCAGGACCAGCGACCGTCCTCCCTGCTGGAGCCCTGCCACATCCAGCGGGTGTCGGGCTGCCGCCGAGGGGCTTCACAGATGGAGCAGCGGGGGGCGGCGGCGGCGTTCAGGAAGGTGCAACAACCACAAGCCCACTGGCTCCTCTGCAGGGGCATCGACCCCGAGGAGAAACTGGAGAGGAGAGAGGAGAGTTTACATGTCATTTATTACATCAGAAATCATTTTCCACCGCCACTACTACTGCAGAGATCCCTTCCTTCTGACTATATTTTATATATATATATATATATATATATATATATATATATATATATATATATATATATATATATATATATCTCAACCATAATAATGTAACAATAATATATCATTATATATAACTTATATTGGGTCTTTAATTCTTTGCAATCTGCTTGGAGTAACATCATAATTTCCTCTAAAGCACTTATAACTACAAAAAAAAAATACTAAATTCTACGATTATTTTTCTTTTAATTTATAGAAAAAAAGTTTATGTTCTCAGAGATTATTAAACAACAAATTTACGTGAAAAAAGCTCTCTTCTCTGAGATTATAAAGTCATAAATCTACAAGAAAAATCCTGAAATCAAACTAAATTTAATTTGGTCTTAAATTTACAAACAAAACACAAATTTGTGAGAGAAAAACATATAAATATCAGTTATTATATCATATGATATTCGTCCCATTTATATTATGCACGTTCAAATACATATTTCACAAGTTTTATATATCATCGATTACTTTTTTCTTTCTAAAAAAATCAATATGGATATTTCCTGCTTTTTCTCTGTTTCACATCATATAAAAGTGAATATCTGACAAAACAAGACATTTAAAGACACTGCCAGGGACCGGCGCTGCTCGGAGGCAGCATGGAGGAGGCGGAGTGAGGCCCGCCTTTTCACTATTTTATAGACCCAATGATTAATCACTCACTGTGCATTACTATAGCTTATTATTACTGAATAATATCTGCTTTTTATCAAATATAGTTCTCTTTATCGCTGTGCTGCTGTAACCTGAGAAATCGTCTCATCTTGTGTCATATTCACTGCCATAAAAATTAATGAATGAAACTATTTAGCTATGGCTCAAATAGTTTAGTGATGCTTTAGTTTCTCTAGAAGACGCTAAAGCTTCAACCATCACTGAGGAACGGCTGCCTCCAGTTTAGGACATGATGTTAGGGTAGAAGTCACAGATGTAATCACCGCCACAAACATCTCCTGATGGTCTCCAGCCGAACTTCATAGAAGTGAAAAATCTCAAGGGGAAAGAAAGAGGAAGCTATGGAAGCCCATTTCCACCAGGAAAAAAAAAAAAGATGAAAACTTAAAAAAACAACAACAAAAAAAAAACACTCAAGTCGTAAGTATGAGATAAAAAGTCGTAAGTATGAGATAAAAGGTCATCATGATTTTTATCTCATAATTATTACTTAGTGTGTGATTTTTTTTTACTGGCAGAAATGGGCTTCCATAGGAAGCTGAGAAGATGAGGAAGAAATATAAAAATCTAAATTTCAGCATTAACATTTTTTTCTATAGCCTGTGGTGGCTCCGAGGAGAAAATTCAAATTCACGAATATGGTAATGAAACAAGAAGCCGCACTACAGTAAGAACATAAACCGTCCCTCTCAGACACAGATATATAATATTTATGATTCAGTGTTTTATTCCAGACATTTCCCCGTGCTATCATTGGTTTGGTGCAATACTCAGAGAACCAGGGGCGTGTCTAGGGGGGTGGCCTGAAATCTGATTGGCCACTCCAGGTGCCACCCTGCATGATGGTCATGGATCTGATCATCAGACATGAAACAAACTACAGGATTTCTGAAGTCAAACTCTTAAAGTTTTGTATTTATTAATTTAGTTTGATTTGATCGGCACTTTATATTTTGATTTATATTTTTGCATTGTCTTTATTTTGGCACCTTTCATAAAAAAAATCTTTTATTGTCCCATTCTGTTGTGTTGTGATTACAAGTTCTATTTATATTTCTATTTACAGTATCCTAAGATTTAAAATTATAATTTTAGTAGTCAAATTAATCATAAAAGACTGATCCTGCTGGCCACCCCTGCATGACTTTCAAAATTCTGCTGGACACAGGATGCTGATGATAATCTGGGCATGTAAACAAACAAACAATGCATGTAATCAGGTCTTACATGCAACTTTGTCTCACATATTTGTCTGCAATATGATGTCTCACAGTAACATTTGGTCCATTTTGATGTTAATGCATCAATCGAAATATAAATTTTGGCTCTGGAAAGCTTTCCCAGACTCCCGTCTGCAGTGCGGTCATCAGGGATTTCCCTGGTCGCCTTACGTTTCCTCTCAGAGAGAAACTTGACTCCTGCTGAGAGTCTGATGGAGGCTGGGACAGTAGAGGAGAATTAATATACAGAGACACAGTAATAATTAATAAGTGGAGATTTGAAGGAAACGCAGGAAGTTTACTTTATATCAAATAATTCATTAAATATTCATGACCTCATTCTGGAGTCCAGGATGTCCGCACAAGTGTAGACTATAAATTAAACATCCACTCCATTCAGCCGTCATATTGAAGGTGCGTGTGTAGCATACTGACATCAATAACCCATGGTGATCACTCTTTTTTACTCCAAGAGTTAACAAACAAACAGGACAGGGCGGATCGATCCAACGCTTTGTTTCATACTCGTCAAGCGACCACAGCAAACAGTTCAACGTCCGCTCTCCTCCTGTTATATTTCTGTGGCTACGACTGAAATAAGGAACACCTTATGTGACATCACACTACACATCTGATGCGATATTAGGCTTGTTAAACTTCATGAAGCAGTGATGATCACAGATTTAATGAGCTGCAACGATTAATCAATTAATGTTGGAGGGAAAAAAATCCTGTGACAGTGTCCTAAATATGAATATTTCCTGGTTTCTTTCTTCCTCTATGACAATAAACTAATCAATTAATCAAGGAAATAATCAACACATAAATCAGCTGAATATTATCTTGTTGGTGAGAAACTGATTGATCCCTTTGCAGCAGACATCACCTCCCCTGCCCCTAAAATATCCTAACGTTCCCTGCAGCTCCATCATGGTTGGCATGGCTACGTGATGAGACTCTCCTGGAAGTGTTCCTCGTTGCTGATTGGCCCAGAGCTCGCTGGGACGGCAGGTTTCTTGTCTTACCTGCGCTCTCGGTGCCGGCCAGGTCTGGGAAGCTGCCATGGGATGGAGGTGCTTTGGCTGCTCCTCAGACATCCCATGATGGGGGAGGGGGGCAGAGCAGCACCGCGGGGGGCATCGTCACCTTCGGCCTCGTCAACAAGGGACGAGGTGGAGCCTCCCATGATGCAGCTGGCTCAGGAGGAGGCGCTCTGACAGGTGAGGAGAGGGAGAGTTGGCATCTACTAGTGGAATACAAATTCAAGCTTGTACAGTTTGTATTGTTAACTTATTAATGTATAAGTCACAAACATAGTCTATATATCTGTTTATTTTCTAATTCATACTGTGAACTTTTACTATTATTACCAGTATTTCACTGTTGTTGTTTTATTTTATTTCTTACCTAGAGCATGTTCAACACAGATTAATGCCAAATATTCTCAAATTATGAGGTGGGATAAAACAATGGACCTCCTGGACATTTTATGGACAAAATAACTAATAATCTGTAGATTGATCAATAATAGAAATGCATCTCTATTTGCAAGCTCAACAACTACTGCACCATGACCCAAACTTAATCTTATTTTTTTGTGACAATACAATACTGCAAAAACAAAAATGTGTTGTAACATTTTCATTAAACTGAGCTGAAGTTGCATTAATAGCTGACCTACCTATTTCACTCAGTATCGACCTAATATCCAGTAGCAGGATCAGTGTATGATTATTTTAAAATGCATGTTTATTCTTCAATATAATAATCAACATTGACAGCGTCAGTGTCCTATCTCCGGCTACTTTAGTGTGTGACATTGCTCAGACTGTTGCCAGCTCCCTCCACAGTTTTGTCCTTGAACAAGGACTTCAAACCATCCCGACAACCTCAGCAGCTCCAGCTTCACATGAGCGATTCAGACACACTGATCCAAAGATGCACATTCTCCATCAAACATCCACCTCATTATGAAATTATAAAATCACATCTCAAAGCATTTTCTTATCCACATTTGTGCCGTTTGATCTTTAACCTGTCTGTGAATGACAAACACTCAAAATGAAGACTTTAAACAGAATGAATGCTCTTAGTGTGGTTTGAAAAACATGTGAATTCCTCTGTAGCCCAATGCAGATGCTTCCCTGCTGGTAGTGAAGTTCACATAGACTTCAGGTAACCTAGTGCACCTGCAGTACAGCTGGTGGCTGAATGAGAAACTGCAGAGCAGCAGAAGGACACTGAGACAAACAGTGGACAGTTGGACTTACCTGACTGCAGACGGGACACGCTGCACAACAAAGAGATGAATATTCCTGCCAGCTGCTGTAAATCCGCATGCATCTTCTTTAATTTGAGCCCGACTGCACAGTCACCAGCTCTCCTCTCACCACCACCACTGCTGTCAAGCTGCAGGAAATTAAACACACTTCCTGTCACACAGTTCAAAGTAAAACCACTTAGCAACATGGTGCAGCACTAAAACTTTAAGATTAAAGAAACTGTTGTTTAAAGACCAAAAAGTACAAACATTCAGTTTCAACTCTTCTGCTCATTTATAAACTGTCGGCTGTTACTAAAGCAAAAATGTCAAAGATTTTCTGGTCTCAGCTTCCCATGTGTAAAGATTTACAGTTTTTCTTTGACATGCATCAAAGACATAGAGGCTACAATTGTGTTACAGTAGTACAGCTACTAAGGCTGCAAATTATGATAATTCTAAGTGATTACGTTGGCTGATTATTCTATCCATTGTAATTTCATGAAATGTATACAAAGTATAAATCAGTGTTGTATGGTAAGTAAGTACCAATACTTAAGTACAGCACTTGAGTATAATTTTGAAGTATCTGTACTCCGCTGTACTTTTGCTTTTACTTGGCTACATTTCTAAAAAATAAAAGCATACTTTTACTCCACAACATTTCACAGAAGCATCTTCGCTACTACTATTTTTACTTCATTACTATAACAGCAGGTAGGGAGGATGCACTATTGTCTGATCAGTGCTGGAATCAGGGGTCTGTCCATCCGTCCCATTTATTTTTCTAAGCTCTTGCTTGCACCCACCTAAATGTCCAGTGGCTGTTTCTCGTCATGCCCAACTTCTGTCCTAAATTCCTTCTTAACTGAGGATGCACTATTCTTTCTCCTGATTGCTGGTGTGTTTTCTCAAGGCTTCACTTTTGATAAGCTGACTTATGTTGCTCTAATTGACCATTAATATACTAATACTACTTGTGTGAGCACTAATTATGATCTCCTGGCAACATAAACAATCAGTAAGAGAAAAAAGTGTTATTTAATTCTAATTACGGCATAAATAGACTTACTCAGTAAAATAAATTCCACTTAGTTGTTGTTATGGAAATTCAAATCAGACTAATTAACATTAAAGTCTGACTAAAACTGTAATCTTTGCATTGAAAACTAGGATCTATCCGTGGTCAGTATTGATATTTTAAAACTTTACTCAGCCTTCTTCTCCGCAGACATGCAGAGCTCTTATTTTGAAGGTAGTTCCCCTTGGTGGTAGCTAACCGTGGCTAGCTTGATGCTGCTATCCTTCAGCGGGCGTCCGTGGACAATTGTCTTTTTCTGCAGGGACATTTTCAGGACAGGACACCGGGCAGCAGCAGCGACGTGTCGCCCTCTTATCCGGTCTAGCTGCTTATCTTCTGCCTGCATTACGATCCAAGATGATGAAGAAACATTCACCTCCACCAAACTCCATTATAAATCTAGCTGTTTGATGTTGCTGCACTTACAGACGCGTGTACACATTATAAAACATGACTTAAAGTTTTTCTTACAAAGCTTTTCTGCTTTCTGCTCAGTTCGGGACACAGATTAATACACCAAACTCTGTTACAATTATAGCAGTATAATGCTGCTTAAACATGCATGTGTACATATTTAAAAACATCAACTCGTTTTTCCTCACAAAACATTACTGCTTTCTGCTCAATGCGGACATAAATAACAACATAAAAAACACCAAACTCCACTGAAAAAATAGCAGTATAATGCTGCTCGACTTGAAGGTTATGTGTTCATGTTTTAAAATATTACTTTATTAATGTGATCTGCATTTCCAGAAAATATAGATTTATATTGTTTTACCACAGACTACGTTTTTACAGTTCTATCGTTGTTGTGATAAAACTAATTTTAAAACAATTAAAAGCTGGATTTTCTTTTTCCCGACTCGCTTAGCTAACAGCTAGCTAACGGTTAGTAAAGCCTGTGACCCAGTCAAACCTTGTTTATATAAAAATAAAATAAAAAATAAGTGCATGTTGAAGTAGCACACACCTAATATTACAGTGGGTAAGAGTGTATCGACATATCCACCTCAGTGTGGCTCACCTTTCTGTTATCGGACATGGGTCTTGGTGGAGAGGGACGGAGCTCCAGACCTGTCATGGCGCCTCCTGCTGTCAGTGTCCCGCCCAAACGGAAGTCGATGTGTGGGGAGAACCAATCAGATTCAAGTGTCAGTGCTTAGCTAATTGAATGCTAATATGTAGCATGTTAGCAAAGTTAAACACTGTATAGTTTTGGAGTATGTAGAGTACTTTCCATGTAGCTAGCTAGATAGTAAAACAAAAATATTAAACCTTAAAATATAAAAACATACTACAATCAGTGCAAATAGTGTGTGCAAGTGAGCAGAGATGTCCATTTTTACCACATTTCATAGGGAAATATTGTGATTTTTGACATAACAGCCTCATTGATAATGTTTTATGTAGGAAAACAATACATCCAAAGTGCTGTATAAAAGTATCATTTCACTCTAAAAAAATTGATTGAAAATGATTGTGAATTAATCATGTTGACAGGTCCAAAATAAACGTTTTATCTCGATAGAAGATGTATGACATTTGGCAGCTGTATGTTATGCTATTATCAATATATACATTATTATTATATAATATTATTATCAATATTATATACATTATATTATTATTATTACATTATCATATATTATTATCAATATAGCACCATAAAATTACTTTTCAGCTTAAGACTTAAAATGGTATTTTGCATTGTTTGGGTCATTCTCAACACAAGGAGATAAACAAAAGCAGTTTAATTATCCAGCCCAATAAAAACAGCAGGGATAAGTCAGTGGAGGAGAGTACTATTTCATGTATTTTTTACTCCTATTGTCATTTTGCATACACAAAAAACCCTTAAAAAAGCCTGACGTCTATGAGCAGTCAAAGAAGAGAGTGAAAAACATGTAAATGATGTCAAATTCTACGACAGAAAACACGCAACAGAAATCCACACAGATAACATAAGAAATACAAATGCTGTTGATTAGAAGAGAACAATCATGTCACAGAAACATTTACTGAACTTTGATTTATGTAGTTTGATAGTTTGATTGCAGTGATGACAATAAACTGTAGATCATCTGGATCATTCATAAACCCTTTAATATATCAGTATACACCTCAGATCTACTGGCATTGATGCTGACACTTGATTTAATTGTTTGATTTCATTAAACAGATAAATCACTTGTAAACTTGCACAAATGAAAGAAAAGGAAAAGGTAAAGTTAATGATCTGATGTGCAAAACTGCAACATTCAGACAGAGACTATAAAGTAATAATTAGAGTAAATACCACTAATATTACCATAACACTACTGTCTGTCTGTGCTGCAGGTGGCACGACACAATTTAGTGATCTGCCAGTTTTATTACAAAGGAGACGGTCATGTTAATATTAACCATGTCCAGGCTGAGTGGCGGCACGGTGGTGTAGTGGTTAGCACTGTCGCCTCACAGCAAGAAGGTACCAGGTTTTGATTTCTGTGTGGAGTTTTCATGTTCCTCTCATGTCTGTGTGGGTTCTCTCTGGTACTCCGGCTTCCTCCCACCATCCAAAAACATGCATGGGGATTAGGTTAACTGGTTAATTTAAATTGACCGTAGGTGTGAATGTGAGTGTGAGTGGTTGTCTGTCTCTATGTGTCCTGTGATGAACTGGACACTTGTCCAGGGTGGACCCTGTCTTTCACCCTAAGACAGCTGGGATAGACTCCAGCCCCCCTGACCCTATGAGAGGATAAGAGGGAGAAGATGGATGGATGTCCAGGCTGAATGGGGCTGAATACATGAGTACTGCAGTCATCAGTCTCAGCCTAAAATGAACATATTCAAAAGTTTCTGATGAATTAAAACATTCAACAGATTTGTGGTTCTGTGTTAAACGTGTCCCCTGAAGGCACCGTGGGCCCAGCTGTCAGAGGTCAAAGGTCATCTGCAGGCCTCTTCTTCATCCTCTATACTCCTTTTCTCCAAACCTCTTTTCCAGAAATAAAAGTAGCTTTGACATTGAGGGCGTCATCGAGCAAAACCAGGTCTGCGAACAGAGACACGTCAAACAGGACGGATGTTTCCGACCACCTAATGGAATATTTTAACGCAGTAAATCCTGACCTGCGTCTGATCCATAGTTCAGGTTTCCCTTCTTGTTGCTGATTCCCATGAGCTGAGCCGGATGGAGCGAGGCGGCTTCCAGAGCTTCCTCCACACTGCAGCCTGTCAACAGAAAGAAATAAAAGAGGTGGAGTCGATGTGGAGGTTAGAGGTTGAAAACCTCTGATGTATCTGTCACCACTTCCTGCAGAGAGTATGAAGTCTGAATACTGCAGGAAGATGTGGTTTCAGAGTCATTTCTGGGTTTAAAATCATTTACGGTGAGAAATTTCAGCTACACCTGCACTCTGTCACAATAAAAGTACTAATATTACACTGCAAAAGTACACAGTCACCATAAAAATACTCTTACTACACCATATAAATACTCTGTAATTAAAAAATACTAATATGACACTGTAAAAGAACAGTTACTACCACCAAAATACTGCCACAGTAAAACTACTGATACCACACTGTATAAATACTCTGCTACAGTAAAAGTACTGATACCACACTGTATAAATACTCTGCTACAGTAAAACTACTGATACCACACTGTATAAATACTCTGCTACAGTAAAAGTACTGATACCACACTGTATAAATACTCCGCTACAGCAAAACTACTGATACCACACTGAATAAATACTCCGCTACAGCAAAACTACTGATACCACACTGAATAAATACTCCGCTACAGCAAAACTACTGATACCACACTGAATAAATACTCCGCTACAGCAAAACTACTGATACCACACTGAATAAATACTCCGCTACAGCAAAACTACTGATACCACACTGAATAAATACTCCGCTACAGCAAAACTACTGATACCACACTGTATAAATACTCCGCTACAGCAAAACTACTGATACCACACTGAATAAATACTCCGCTACAGCAAAAGTACTGATACCACACTGAATAAATACTCCGCTACAGCAAAACTACTGATACCACACTGAATAAATACTCCGCTACAGCAAAACTACTGATACCACACTGAATAAATACTCCGCTACAGCAAAACTACTGATACCACACTGAATAAATACTCCGCTACAGCAAAACTACTGATACCACACTGAATAAATACTCCGCTACAGCAAAACTACTGATACCACACTGAATAAATACTCCGCTACAGCAAAACTACTGATACCACACTGAATAAATACTCCGCTACAGCAAAACTACTGATACCACACTGAATAAATACTCCGCTACAGCAAAACTACTGATACCACACTGAATAAATACTCCGCTACAGCAAAACTACTGATACCACACTGTATAAATACTCCGCTACAGCAAAACTACTGATACCACACTGTATAAATACTCCGCTACAGCAAAACTACTGATACCACACTGAATAAATACTCCGCTACAGCAAAACTACTGATACCACACTGTATAAATACTCCGCTACAGCAAAACTACTGATACTACAGTGTATAAATACTCCGCTACAGCAAAACTACTGATACCACACTGAATAAATACTCCGCTACAGCAAAAGTACTGATACCACACTGTATAAATACTCCGCTACAGCAAAAGTACTGACACCACACTGTATAAATACTCCGCTACAGTAAAAGTACTGATACCACACTGTATAAATACTCTGCATCAGCAAAACTACTGACACCACACTGTATAAATACTCTGCTACAGCAAAACTACTGATACCACACTGTATAAATACTCCGCTACAGCAAAACTACTGATACCACACTGAATAAATACTCCGCTACAGCAAAACTACTGATACCACACTGTATAAATACTCCGCTACAGCAAAACTACTGATACCACACTGAATAAATACTCCGCTACAGCAAAACTACTGATACCACACTGTATAAATACTCCGCTACAGCAAAACTACTGATATTACAGTGTATAAATACTCCGCTACAGCAAAACTACTGATACCACACTGAATAAATACTCCGCTACAGCAAAAGTACTGATACCACACTGTATAAATACTCCGCTACAGCAAAAGTACTGATACCACACTGTATAAATACTCCGCTACAGTAAAAGTACTGATACCACACTGTATAAATACTCTGCATCAGCAAAACTACTGATACCACACTGTATAAATACTCTGCTACAGCAAAACTACTGATACCACACTGTATAAATACTCTGCTACAGCAAAACTACTGATACCACACTGTATAAATACTCTGCTACAGCAAAACTACTGATACCACACTGTATAAATACTCTGCTACAGCAAAACTACTGATACCACACTGAATAAATACTCCGCTACAGCAAAACTACTGATACCACACTGTATAAATACTCCGCTACAGCAAAACTACTGATACCACACTGAATAAATACTCCGCTACAGCAAAACTACTGATACCACACTGTATAAATACTCCGCTACAGCAAAACTACTGATACCACACTGTATAAATACTCCGCTACAGCAAAACTACTGATACCACACTGTATAAATACTCCGCTACAGCAAAACTACTGATACCACACTGTATAAATACTCCGCTACAGCAAAAGTACTAATATTACAGTGTATAAATACTCCGCTACAGCAAAAGTACTAATATTACAGTGTATAAATACAGTTACAGTAAAAGTACTGATATTACCACACTGTATAAATACAGTTACAGCAAAACTACTGATACCACACTGTATAAATACTCCGCTACAGCAAAAGTACTAATATTACAGTGTATAAATACTCCGCTACAGCAAAAGTACTAATATTACAGTGTATAAATACAGTTACAGTAAAAGTACTAATATTACAGCGTATAAATACAGTTACAGTAAAAGTACTAATATTACAGCGTATAAATACAGTTACAGTAAAAGTACTAATATTTCAGTGTATAAATACTCTGTTACAGTAAAAGTACTAATATTACAGCGTATAAATACAGTTACAGTAAAAGTACTAATATTACAGTGTATAAATACAGTTACAGTAAAAGTACTAATATTACAGTGTATAAATACAGTTACAGTAAAAGTACTAATATTACAGCGTATAAATACAGTTACAGTAAAAGTACTAATATTACAGCGTATAAATACAGTTACAGTAAAAGTACTAATATTTCAGTGTATAAATACTCTGTTACAGTAAAAGTACTAATATTACAGCATATAAATACAGTTAGAGTACAAGTACTAATACCACTGTGTATACTGTAAATACTCTGTTAGAGTACAAGTACTAATACCACTGTGTATAAATACAGTTACAGTAAAAGTACTAATATTACAGCATATAAATACAGTTACAGTAAAAGTACTAATATTACAGCGTATAAATACTCTGTTAGAGTACAAGTACTAATACCACTGTGTATAAATACAGTTACAGTAAAAGTACTAATATTACAGCGTATAAATACTCTGTGACAGTAAAAGTACTAATATTACAGCGTATAAATACAGTTACAGTAAAAGTACTAATATTACAGTGTATAAATACTGTTACAGTAAAAGTACTCATATTACAGCGTATAAATACTTTGTTAGAGTACAAGTACTAATACCACTGTGTATACTGTAAATACTCTGTTAGAGTACAAGTACTAATACCACTGTGTATAAATACTTTGTTAGAGTAAAACTACTAATACCACTGTGTATAAATACAGTTACAGTAAAAGTACTAATATTACAGCGTATAAATACTCTGTTACAGTAAAAGTACTGATATTACAGCGTATAAATACAGTTACAGTAAAAGTACTAATATTACAGCGTATAAATACTCTGTTACAGTAAAAGTACTAATATTACAGCTTTTAAATACAGTTACAGTAAAAGTACTAATATTACAGAGTATAAATACTCTGTTACAGTAAAAGTACTAATATTACAGCGTATAAATACAGTTACAGTAAAAGTACTAATATTACAGCGTATAAATACTCTGTTACAGTAAAAGTACTAATATTACAGTGTATAAATACAGTTACAGTAAAAGTACTAATATTACAGCGTATAAATACTCTGTTACAGTAAAAGTACTAATATTACAGCGTATAAATACAGTTACAGTAAAAGTACTAATATTACAGCGTATAAATACTCTGTTACAGTAAAAGTACTAATATTACAGCGTATAAATACTCTGTTACAGTAAAAGTACTAATATTACAGCGTGTAAATACAGTTACAGTAAAAGTACTAATATTACAGCATATAAATACTCTGTTACAGTAAAAGTACTAATATTACAGCGTATAAATACAGTTACAGTAAAAGTACTAATATTACAGCGTATAAATACAGCTACAGTAAAAGTACTAATATTACAGCGTATAAATACTGTTACAGTAAAAGTACTAATATTACAGCGTATAAATACAGCTACAGTAAAAGTACTAATATTACAGCGTATACTGTTACAGTAAAAGTACTAATATTATAGCGTATAAATACAGTTACAGTAAAAGTACTAATATTACAGTGTATAAATACTCTGTTACAGTAAAAGTACTAATATTACAGCGTATAAATACAGTTACAGTAAAAGTACTAATATTACAGCGTATAAATACAGCTACAGTAAAAGTACTAATATTACAGTGTATAAATACTCTGTTACAGTAAAAGTACTAATATTACAGCGTATAAATACAGTTACAGTAAAAGTACTAATATTACAGCGTATAAATACAGCTACAGTAAAAGTACTAATATTACAGCGTATAAATACTGTTACAGTAAAAGTACTAATATTACAGCGTATACTGTTACAGTAAAAGTACTAATATTATAGCGTATAAATACAGTTACAGTAAAAGTACTAATATTACAGTGTATAAACAAAGATGGCGTCTCACCTGAAGCCTGTTTAAAGTGACGCACACACATGTCCATGGTGGCGATGCTGCCGCTGAGCGTCTTCGTTCCTGAAAGAGTCCAAAGATCAATAAGAGCTGATTCACTGGACCCTGGACAGGCTCCTGGTCCTGGTCCTGGTCCTGGTCTGCTAACTACCCTCTCATGGTCGTGTTTGTTTGGACTCTTACTGGAAGAGAAAAACGTATTTTAAAGCAGAGACCTGCCACGTAGGCGTGCAGACCCTGGATCTCGATGACCTGTTGACCCAGAGTGTGGCGTCCAGGAGGGAGGCCCATCGCCGCGATGGCGTCCGTCACCAGCACTAGACCTGGAGCAAACAGGAAGTGATGTCAGCACTTGTGTGTGTCGTAGCGTGGCGCTCTCTCTCTCGCTCTCTCTCTCTCTCTCTCTCTCTCCACTGACCTGAGGGGTGAGCTCTGTGGGCGATCCGCAGGGCTGCTGGGTTGGTGTGGATCCCGTCAGCGATCATCCCATAATAGACCGTCCTGCCAGGAGGAACCTGATCACTGGTCAGCAGACCCACGATACCAGGGTCCCTGTGGTGGAACTGGACCAGGAGGAGGCAGTACTCAGACAGTTTACCAAAGTACTAATACTGCAACATATAAATACTCTGTGACAGTAAAAGTATTAATACCACAACATAAAAATACTCTGTGAAAGTAAAAGTACTAATACCACACTGTAGAAATACTCTGTGACAGTAAAAGTACTAATACCACAACATAAAAATACTCTGTGACAGTAAAAGTACTAATACCACACTGTAGAAATACTCTGTGACAGTAAAAGTACTAATACCACACTGTAGAAATACTCTGTGACAGTAAAAGTATTAATACCACAACATAAAAATACTCTGTGAAAGTAAAAGTACTAATACCACACTGTAGAAATACTCTGTGACAGTAAAAGTACTAATGTCACACTGTATAAATACTCTGTGACAGTAAAAGTACTAATACCACACTGTAGAAATACTCTGTGACAGTAAAAGTATTAATACCACAACATAAAAATACTCTGTGAAAGTAAAAGTACTAATACCACACTGTAGAAATACTCTGTGACAGTAAAAGTACTAATACCACACTGTAGAAATACTCTGTGACAGTAAAAGTACTAATACCACACTGTAGAAATACTCTGTGACAGTAAAAGTACTAATACCACACTGTAGAAATACTCTGTGACAGTAAAAGTACTAATACCACACTGTAGATATACTCTGTGACAGTAAAAGTACTAATACCACACTGTAGAAATACTCTGTGACAGTAAAAGTACTAATACCACACTGTAGAAATACTCTGTGACAGTAAAAGTACTAATACCACACTGTAGAAGTACTCTGTTTCAGTATCAGTAACTTACTGATTATTTTCTGTATTAACTGATTGATTGATTGGTTTGTAAAAACAGTGAAAAGAGTGAGAAATGTTTGTTGAAATTACTTAAAATCATACCTTCCGAATCTAAAGTTAGTTGTCAGATAAATGTAGCTGAGTAAAAGTACAGCATCTCTCTCTATAATATAGTAAAGGAGGAGGCGTGAGAAGTACCTCAAAGTGGTACTTTAGCAGAGTACTTGGAGTAAATGTACACATGGTTACGTTGCAGCGTGCCGCCGTGGTTCTGGTCCTGACTACAGGCTCTGAGGGAGGAAGAGGAGGGACTCACGGGCAGCATGGCGTTGAAGAGGTGGGTGATGAAGGAAGCTCCGTGCTGGACGGCGTCCTCGGCCTGGGACAGGTTGGCCACAGAGTGACCTGTCAGAGAGCCGCAGGTGATCAGGACGGCCTCAGAGAGCAGCATGTGACCGGCTGATGTCAACTCACCTAAGGACACGGTGACGCCCCTGCCGCAGAGCTCCCTCACCACTGATTGGCTGCCGGCCAGCTCGGGAGCCAGCGTCACCATGGCGACGTTGTCCAGGGTGCCGTAGACCTCCACCAGATCCTCCATCCCTCCAGACTGGAAGGTCCGAAGAAACTGTGCCGGGTGAGCTCCTTTCTTCTCCTCGCTGATGAACGGGCCCTCCAGATGAAGACCTGCACACAGCAAACGCACATATACATGTATAAATATATATATATATATATATATATATATATATATATATATATATATATATATATATATATATGTTTTATATATATATACACACGTTATAAAGCTTTTGGTGTGTTTGACTTCTTACCCAGAACTCCTGCTCCATCTTCTCCTCCATCATGAACTTTGACCTGAGGAACAACCTGAAACACACATTCACATCACAAATATTAGAAACAATCAAATTCATCTTTAAAATAAAAAACAAAAACACCATCAAAAAGCCACAGAGGAAAGCTGACAGTGACTCTTATTCACTGAAGTTATGAGAGGGAATTTCTGGCCTATAAACACTGATATATTATTTCCATTATTTTACTTATCATTTCCTCATATTTTGGGGATTTTTTTTGTTCATAACTTAAATGTTGCAGCTGGAAAAGATGAAGCTCATTTTTCTTATTTTTTAACATTTTACAAATATTATTCTTGAATAATACTTGAATTTAACTGACATTATTTTACATATTTGTGTGAAACATTCTTTTATTTTTTTTTTTGTATATTTTGCTATTTTGTGATTTCATTGATGCGTTTAAGATACTTTTCTAATATTTTGTGGATTTGTTTTGTTCATCAGCTGGTGTAGATTTTTTTTATATATCTTACAAATATTATTCTGATATTTTACTTTTATTCTTTTCTTTATATTTAAAGCTTACTGACATTATTTTTTCCTTAAAATGTTCTCATACTTTGGGGTGTTTTGTGCTGTTGAAGGTGGAGGTTATTAAGGTAGCTATTTTTTGATATCTTACAAATATTATTCTGATATTTTACTTGATTTGTAATAATATTATTTCAGATAAATAATGTCAGATATTTTTTAAGTATATTTTATTATTGCACTCACATGTTTGGATATTTTATCTATTTTTAGGATATATTTATTTGTTCATCAGTGTAATGTTGCTCTGGATCCTCACCTGGTGGTAGACAGCAGGAGGAGACGTGACCAGCGTGGGACAGAAAGACGTCACACCGTGCTGAAGGATCTTTTTAGCCACAAAGGAAACGCCACTGCCGGCGTCCTCAGACGCCTGAGAGAAGTCAACACCATATCCTCCTGTAGGGAGAGGACAGACTGATCAATACATCCTCCTATAAGATCAATACATCCTCCTATAAGATCAATACATCCTCCATTAGATCAATACATCCTCCTATAAGATCAATACATCCTCCATTAGATCAATGCATCCTCCATTAGATCAATACATCCTCCTATAAGATCAATACATCCTCCATTAGATCAATACATCCTCCTATAAGATCAATACATCCTCCTATAAGATCAATACATCCTCCATTAGATCAATACATCCTCCATTAGATCAATACATCCTCCTATAAGATCAATACATCCTCCATTAGATCAATACATCCTCCTATAAGATCAATACATCCTCCATTAGATCAATACATCCTCCTATAAGATCAATACATCCTCCATTAGATCAATACATCCTCCTATAAGATCAATACATCCTCCATTAGATCAATACATCCTCCATTAGATCAATACATCCTCCTATAAGATCAATACATCCTCCATTAGATCAATGCATCCTCCATTAGATCAATACATCCTCCTATAAGATCAATACATCCTCCATTAGATCAATACATCCTCCATTAGATCAATACATCCTCCTATAAGATCAATACATCCTCCTATAAGATCAATACATCCTCCATTAGATCAATGCATCCTCCATTAGATCAATACATCCTCCTATAAGATCAATACATCCTCCATTAGATCAATACATCCTCCATTAGATCAATACAACCTCCTATAAGATCAATACATCCTCCATTAGATCAATGCATCCTCCATTAGATCAATACATCCTCCTATAAGATCAATACATCCTCCATTAGATCAATACATCCTCCATTAGATCAATACATCCTCCATTAGATCAATACATCCTCCTATAAGATCAATACATCCTCCATTAGATCAATACATCCTCCTATAAGATCAATACATCCTCCTATAAGATCAATACATCCTCCTATAAGATCAATACATCCTCCATTAGATCAATGCATCCTCCTATAAGATCAATACATCCTCCATTAGATCAACACATCCTCCATTAGATCAATACATCCTCCATTAGATCAATGCATCCTCCATTAGATCAATACATCCTCCTATAAGATCGATACATCCTCCATTAGATCAATACATCCTCCATTAGATCAATACATCCTCCTATAAGATCAATACATCCTCCATTAGATCAATACATCCTCCATTAGATCAATACATCCTCCTATAAGATCAATACATCCTCCTATAAGATCAATACATCCTCCATTAGATCAATACATCCTCCTATAAGATCAATACATCCTCCTATAAGATCAATACATCCTCCATTAGATCAATACATCCTCCATTAGATCAATACATCCTCCTATAAGATCAATACATCCTCCTATAAGATCAATACATCCTCCATTAGATCAATACATCCTCCTATAAGATCAATACATCCTCCATTAGATCAATACATCCTCCATTAGATCAATACATCCTCCTATAAGATCAATACATCCTCCTATAAGATCAATACATCCTCCATTAGATCAATACATCCTCCATTAGATCAATACATCCTCCTATAAGATCAATACATCCTCCATTAGATCAATACATCCTCCTATAAGATCAATACATCCTCCATTAGATCAATACATCCTCCTATAAGATCAATACATCCTCCATTAGATCAATACATCCTCCTATAAGATCAATACATCCTCCTATAAGATCAATACATCCTCCATTAGATCAATACATCCTCCATTAGATCAATACATCCTCCTATAAGATCAATACATCCTCCATTAGATCAATACATCCTCCTATAAGATCAATACATCCTCCATTAGATCAATACATCCTCCATTAGATCAATACATCCTCCTATAAGATCAATACATCCTCCATTAGATCAATACATCCTCCTATAAGATCAATACATCCTCCATTAGATCAATACATCCTCCTATAAGATCAATACATCCTCCATTAGATCAATACATCCTCCTATAAGATCAATACATCCTCCATTAGATCAATACATCCTCCATTAGATCAATACATCCTCCTATAAGATCAATACATCCTCCTATAAGATCAATACATCCTCCATTAGATCAATACATCCTCCTATAAGATCAATACATCCTCCTATAAGATCAATACATCCTCCATTAGATCAATACATCCTCTTATAAGATCAATACATCCTCCATTAGATCAATACATCCTCCATTAGATCAATACATCCTCCTATAAGATCAATACATCCTCCTATAAGATCAATACATCCTCCATTAGATCAATACATCCTCCATTAGATCAATACATCCTCCTATAAGATCAATACATCCTCCATTAGATCAATACATCCTCCTATAAGATCAATACATCCTCCATTAGATCAATACATCCTCCATTAGATCAATACATCCTCCATTAGATCAATGCATCCTCCATTAGATCAATACATCCTCCTATAAGATCAATACATCCTCCATTAGATCAATACATCCTCCTATAAGGTCAATACATCCTCCATTAGATCAATACATCCTCCTATAAGGTCAATACATCCTCCATTAGATCAATACATCCTCCTATAAGATCAATACATCCTCCATTAGATCAATACATCCTCCTATAAGGTCAATACATCCTCCATTAGATCAATACATCCTCCATTAGATCAATACATCCTCCTATAAGATCAATACATCCTCCATTAGATCAATACATCCTCCTATAAGATCAATACATCCTCCATTAGATCAATACATCCTCCATTAGATCAATACATCCTCCTATAAGATCAATACATCCTCCTATAAGATCAATACATCCTCCATTAGATCAATGCATCCTCCATTAGATCAATACATCCTCCTATAAGATCAATACATCCTCCTATAAGATCAATACATCCTCCATTAGATCAATGCATCCTCCATTAGATCAATGCATCCTCCATTAGATCAATACATCCTCCATTAGATCAATGCATCCTCCATTAGATCAATACATCCTCCATTAGATCAATACATCCTCCTATAAGATCAATACATCCTCCATTAGATCAATACATCCTCCATTAGATCAATACATCCTCCATTAGATCAATACATCCTCCTATAAGATCAATACATCCTCCATTAGATCAATACATCCTCCATTAGATCAATACATCCTCCATTAGATCAATACATCCTCCTATAAGATCAATACATCCTCCATTAGATCAATACATCCTCCTATAAGATCAATACATCCTCCATTAGATCAATACATCCTCCATTAGATCAATACATCCTCCATTAGATCAATACATCCTCCTATAAGATCAATACATCCTCCTATAAGATCAATACATCCTCCTATAAGATCAATACATCCTCCATTAGATCAATACATCCTCCTATAAGATCAATACATCCTCCATTAGATCAATACATCCTCCATTAGATCAATACATCCTCCTATAAGATCAATACATCCTCCTATAAGATCAATACATCCTCCATTAGATCAATACATCCTCCATTAGATCAATACATCCTCCTATAAGATCAATACATCCTCCTATAAGATCAATACATCCTCCATTAGATCAATACATCCTCCTATAAGATCAATACATCCTCCATTAGATCAATACATCCTCCTATAAGATCAATACATCCTCCATTAGATCAATACATCCTCCTATAAGATCAATACATCCTCCTATAAGATCAATACATCCTCCATTAGATCAATACATCCTCCATTAGATCAATACATCCTCCTATAAGATCAATACATCCTCCTATAAGATCAATACATCCTCCATTAGATCAATACATCCTCCATTAGATCAAGAAAAATCGAAAGTTGTTAAGTCAACTAAAAGAGGATTAACCAGGAGATATCTATATTCATTGATTATCTGTGTGTGTGTGTGTGTGTGTGTGTGTGTGTGAGACCGTTGATCTGCACATCTATGTAACCCGGGGCGATGATGTTGCCTTCACAGTCCACTCGGTCATCAGCAAACCCCTGTTCATCAAAGAAGAGCTTCTCTGGGTCCAAGATGCTGCCTTCACGAACCCACAGGTCCTCCCTGCAACAAAAACAGCAGGAATTACTACTACCACTAGTACTGGTACTACTGCCACTAGTACTAGTACTACTACTAATACTACTAGTACTACTACTGCCAGTACTAGTAGCAGTGTGTACCTCTGCAGCCGGTGCTCTCTCAGGATCCTGCAGTTGATGAACTGGGTGATCGGAGCGTCAGACACAGACTTGTTGGACGGCATGTCTTCGTCTCAGTGGACGATGGGAGACAAACTCCACCCGCTCGGCTTCAGCTGACTGAGAGATGCAGCAGGATAAATGAAACGCTCCTCCTGATCACAAAAACAAACGCTCTTCTCATTTTCATGTTCAATTTGATGTTTTATACTTTTAAACATTATCATTATTTTTTTTTACTGTGTTTTCTGAGAGTTTACTTGAATTTTAAGAACGCAATGCAGAATAATTTATAAAAATATTTACTGCACATATTTTATACAGACATCTGATAATTTATTCATGTTTTTCTGATATTTTTCTTTAATGGGAAGAGCTGTTTGGGAATATTGTCACAACATTTTGTGTACTAAAAGACACTTTACTGATGTTATTTTGGATAATCAAAAGTGTGGTTATTCTAAAAGGTGGCGTAGTTTTATAAAATGTCTGGGATGTTTTCCTGCTGACATTTAAAAAAATCTGACATAACCTGGAGAGTTACTGTCTATGAAATAAAATCATCTTATCAGTGAAGCTGCTGACTTTGACCTTCTTTATGCTCTCTGAGCCTTACTGAGCATGTGATGATAAAAATTATGCTAATCTACTTCACTGTCTTCTTTCAGACTCTCCACACGCAGGCTGTCTGCCTCTGGTCTGCAACGCCAAACTCCACCAAGAAAACACTCATTTTTTACTACACTAGCTCTTTCCTACTTTACGTACCTTTAGAGAGACAAAAGGAAGTAGTACGATGATTGACACAATCCAGTTGTCGACTCGGCGTCCACTAAATAGACAATAAAATACTCATTCCGGTAAAAGTTTAACTAGTTTCACTGCCGTCGCGTCGCTCTTCTACCGGAGACAGACACGTTAAACTGCAGTGTTTTTTAACGGAGTTCGGCGCTCTTCCATTCAGCAGTTTTCTCTTTAGCAGCGCAAAAAGGAGTCAAACTGGTGTTTCACGGTGTTGGTGCACTTGTCTGATGTTTTTAGCTGAACTGAACTGTGTTCAACAGAAACAGAGGAAACGGATGTCATGTGACCCAGCTGCAGGTCAGCTGATCAACACAGAACACATCCTGCAGGCTGCTGCTGTTCACTGGCGACCAACCGATCAACCGATCAATACTGACCGGCCCAGGCCGGTTCTGCTGTGACTCAGTGGTTCTATTGGTACTTTGACTGAAGTACTTCATTTGAACTCTGTGATCTCAAGTTATGAGTAAAAACTACAATAAAATGAAATCATAGACTCAGCAATAAAAATGAAAAATGATTGAAAATAAAATATAACATGTTCTATAGTAGTATAAAATATATTATAGAGCATGAATATGACTGAAAGGTTCAAATAAACAGTGAAATAATATTTTACAGATCTTTCCCTCTAGTTTACATGTTTTGTTTTGATGTCTCTGTCTTGTCCATGTCTCTTTCAAATTTAATGTCCATAGCATAGCAAGCATAAAGACGCCTGGTAAAGCTCGGGTGTCCTTCAGTCAGAAGAAGCTGAAATGAAAGTGGTTTTATGGTAACATCATCTTTACAGCCCACTGGACAACTGAGGATGAGGAGGACATCAGGTACTGGTAGAAGACAAGGAGACGGCTCTAGACTCCACTAGATGGAGATCTCCAAGGTTGTTCCTCATGGTCTCTGTGGCTCTCCGCCCCACGCCGGACACAGCTGTCAATAATCCAGACAACTGATCAAGATGTTCAAGCGCTTCCACAAGGACGTCTACAAGGACCTGAACAGGAAGTGGGGCGACGCAGACAGGATGCTGATGGCCCTGATCAAAGACCACCAGGCGTTTGAAGACCACGTCGTCTCCACCTTCATCAAACACCTGATGGCTCCACCGAAGAAGAGCAACGCCATCTCCAGGAGCTTCACCACCTCCACCATCCATCCACAGTGACACAGGAGAGAGTCCAAGTCCACCTCACGTCCCAGAAACCTGCTGCTTCACTGGTCTCTGCAGGTCCCAGAAGGTCCCAGACCAGTGACTGGTCTCTGCGGGTCCCAGGAGGTCCCAGACCAGTGACTGTTCTCTGCGGGTCCCAGAAGGTCCCAGACCAGGGACTGGTCTCTGCTGGTCCCAGGAGGTCCCAGACCAGTGACTGGTCTCTGCTGGTCCCAGGAGGTCCCAGACCAGTGACTGGTCTCTGCGGGTCCCAGGAGGTCCCAGACCAGTGACTGTTCTCTGCGGGTCCCAGAAGGTCCCAGACCAGGGACTGGTCTCTGCTGGTCCCAGGAGGTCCCAGACCAGTGACTGGTCTCTGCGGGTCCCAGAAGGTCCCAGACCAGTGACTGGTCTCTGCGGGTCCCAGGAGGTCCCAGACCAGTGACTGGTCTCTGCGGGTCCCAGGAGGTCCCAGACCAGTGACTGGTCTCTGCGGGTCCCAGGAGGTCCCAGACCAGTGACTGGTCTCTGCGGGTCCCAGAAGGTCCCAGACCAGTGACTGGTCTCTGCGGGTCCCAGAAGGTCCATTTAGTGCACATTTTTACCTCCAAAGATGACACTTCAGAGCATGTTTTTCAGAGGAAGGGGTGACGTATTTAAGTGATTTATGATTATTTAATTCAATAAAAATAGGCCTGTTGACACCACTGATGATCATTTACCAAATAATTCAGATAAACAGTAAACAGATGAGTGTTTTTAGTTAATCTGCTTATTTATTTCCCTGTTATTAAAACAACCTGTCAGCCTCTAGAAATAAAAATAGAAATAGAAATAGAAATAGCATAAAGTCGGCAGCCTCAGTGTTTCTGCCAGCAGAGGGAGACAAATCACAACTTTTGTTTGTCCTGAAACACAAACCTTCACTTTTCTGCAGAGTTCTGGATCTTTCTGTCCTGAAGAAGCAGCAGAATGAAGAAGTCCTCACTTCTTCACCTCCATTTTTCTGTCAGAGAGTCTTCATTTTCATATTTTATAATTCTCCTTTAACCCCTTCATCACATGGAGCTGATAGTTTGTGTACTTCTACTACACTGGTCTTTTGAAAGCAGTACTTTTACTGGTACAAATGGAGTATTTCTACATTAATGTACTACTATCTATCTAAAAATTGCTGTATATTATATATTATTGTAATTTATGCATCACTTCAGCTACATTTAACATCCATTATGTGAACATGTTTTTCATATTTTTTTATTTGACGATTTATTCTTTTTTCTTAATTTTAAGGATATTTTACAGACATTTAAGATATTTAAGAAGAATTGAAATGAAACGTAGCGCCGTACAAAAAGTACAATATTGACTTTATTTGGTCGTTGGAGAAATACTCAAGTAAAGTACCTCAAGACGAAGTAGTGGAGAAAAAAAGTACTCAGTTACATTCCACCACAGGTGTACTTGAGTAAAGTATTAGTAAGTATGAGTACTTCTATCATGACAGTTGAAGTTTGAGTGCACCACCTCAGATCCAGGTCCAGGCCCAGGTCCAGGTCCCGGTCCAGGTCCACGTCCAGGTCCAGGTCCCAGTCCAGCTGAGCTGATGTTCACTCTACCAGGAAGTGGTCCAAACCCCCACCCCCTCCCATTCCTGAAAGTCCACAATAAACCAGCTTTCCAGTAAGCTGGATACCTCCCTAGTCCTGCTGGTATCCATGGAGACCACTACCAGAGTCCACCAGGTCTGGGTCCTCTGGCCAAACCGGGCCACCCATGAGGACAGGGGGAGCCCATATTTCACCTGATATGGATCTGAAACGTCCAAAGCAAAACCCTCTGGTCCTCAAATAGAAGACTTGGCAGCAGCTCTGGTGGACCAAGACCAGGACCAAGACCAGGACCAGGACCAGTTTTACAGCCTCTTCATTGTGAGTCGTGACGTCAGCCTGAGTGACACAGTCTCTTTGTTTTGGAGTCTCCACATCTCATTCAGGGGCGCTTAACTCCAGAGTCCAGGTCTACGCGGTGGCCCTGGTCCTTAATCCGCCCCTCCACAGATCTGAATAAGCAGCCGTTTGTTGGGCGGCGGGACGAGACGCCGCCAGGGAGGTCAAGGTGAAAGGTCAGGAGGACGCTGCAGAGAAACAAACAGTCAGACGTCACAATCTGTTGGTCCCAGAAAATAAAAGTGAGTCTTTGACTTCTGAACACGTCTGGTTCAGCTCTGAAAAAAAAAACTCTGAAAAAAAAAACTGAAAAAAAACTCTGAAAAAAAAACTGAAAAAAAAACTCTGAAAAGAAACCTGAAAAAAAAACTGAAAAAAAAACTGAAAAAAAACTCTGAAAAAAAAAACTGAAAAAAAAACTCTGAAAAACACTGAAAAAAAAAGAAAAAACAAATTCTGAAAAAAACACTCTGGAAAAAACCCTCTAAAAATCAGTATTTTCTGCCGTTTCACAGAAAAGGATGGAGCGATAAACTGATCTTATCTGTATGGAGCTGATACTTGGTGTACTTTTACTACACCGGCCTTTTGGAAGCAGTACTTTTTTCATCCTGTCAACATATGTTATCACAGTAATATATTAATATTTCAAATGTTCATAAATATAATTATTGATGTATTAACATGTTTATCACTTTAATGCTGCAGCTGGTGAAGACTGAGATTTAAACATGTTTCATGAACATATTTCATTCATTTTGATAATTTATCAAAAATTTAATTAATATGTCTAGTTTTAGTTCATCACATTATTTTTATATTATTCCATCAGTGCAGAGTGTTTCATTTTATTTCCTGTAAGTCCTGCACATTCTTCCTCTAACAGGAAGGAGACAAACCTGGTCCAGTCCTCTGGTCCTCCTCTGGTCCAGGCCTCTGGTCCAGTCCTCTGGTCCTCCTCTGGTCCTCCTCTGGTCCAGTCCTCTGGTCCAGTCCTCTGGTCCTCCTCTGGTCCAGTCCTCTGGTCCTCCTCATTTATTATTTTGTATTTATCATTTATTTTATTTTATTGTATTTCATTGTCCTATTAATATTTATTTATTTATTTATTTATTCATAAATGTCAATAATAATATATTACAAACAATAATTTATCCATAGATTTATCTGTACTTATTTTTGTCTTTTTAAAAACAGGGAGATCAGTTTTCAAACACGAAAATAAAATAATTAAATGATTATTATTATTATTATTATTATTATTATTATTATTGACTTCATGTCTGTCGAGGTCTTCAGAGGATCCTCAGATTGTTCTGGATCTCCTGGTGGTTTACAGCAAGTAGAGGAGGAGGAGAGGAGGAGAGGAGGAGAGGAGGAGAAGAGGAGAGGAGAGGAGGAGAGGAGGAGAGGAGAGGAGGAGAGGAGGAGAGGAGGAGAAGAGGAGAGGAGAGGAGGAGAGGAGAAGAGGAGGGTCTTCTCCTTTTCCTCCCTCTTCTGTCCAGATTGTTTGCATTCCTCTCAGTTAATAAGTGTTTGTCTGATCCCTGGAAGGGTGTGAAGATCCCCTCACCTCCTCCACCTCCTCCACCTCCTCACCTCCTCCACTTCCTCACCTCCTCCACCTCCTCACCTCCTCCACCTCCTCACCTCCTCCATTTCCTCACCTCCTCCACCTCCTCACTTCCTTACCTCTTCACCTCCTCCACCTCCTCCACCTCCTTACCTCCTCACCTCCTCCACCTCCTCACTTCCTTACCTCTTCACCTCCTCCACCTCCTCACCTCCTCCACCTCCTCCACCTCCTCACCTCTTTACCTCTTCACCTCCTCACCTCCTCCACCTCCTCACCTCCTCACCTCTTCCACCTCCTTACCTCCTCCACCTCCTCCACCTCCTCACCTCCTCATCTCCTCACCTCCTCCACCTCCTCACCTCCCCACCTCCTCACCTCCTCACCTCCTCCACCTCCACCTCCACCTCCTCCACCACCTCCACCACCTCCTCCACCTCCTCCACCTCCTCCACCTCCTCACCTCTTTACCTCTCACCTCCTTACCTCCTCCACCTCCTCACCTCCTCACCTCCTCACCTCTTCCACCTCCTTACCTCCTCCACCTCCTCCACCTCCTCACCTCCTCATCTCCTCACCTCCTCCACCTCCTCACCTCCCCACCTCCTCACCTCCTCACCTCCTCACCTCTTCCACCTCCTTACCTCCTCCACCTCCTCCACCTCCTCACCTCCTCATCTCCTCACCTCCTCCACCTCCTCACCTCCTCACCTCCTCACCTCTTCCACCTCCTTACCTCCTCCACCTCCTCCACCTCCTCACCTCCTCATCTCCTCACCTCCTCCACCTCCTCACCTCCCCACCTCCTCACCTCCTCATCTCCTCACCTCCTCCACCTCCTCACCTCCCCACCTCCTCACCTCCTCACCTCTTCCACCTCCTTACCTCCTCCACCTCCTCCACCTCCTCACCTCCTCCACCTCCTCCACTTCCTCACCTCCTCACCTCCTCTACCTCCTCCACTTCCTCACCTCCTCACCTCCTCCACCTCCTCCACTTCCTCACCTCCTCCACCTCCTCACCTCCTCACCTCCTCCACCTCCTCCACTTCCTCACCTCCCTCACCTCCTCCCTCACCTCCTCCACCTCCTCACCTCCACAACTCCTCACCACCTCCACCTCCTCCACCTCCTCCACCCCTCACTCCACCTCCACCTCCTCCACCTCCCTCCACACCTCCTCCACCTCCTCCACTTCCTCACCTCCTCCACCTCCTCCACCTCCCCCACCCCCTCCCCTCCTCCACCTCCTCCACCTCCTCACCTCCTCCACCTCCTCCACTTCCTCACCTCCTCTACCTCCTCCACTTCCTCACCTCCTCCACCTCCTCCACTTCCTCACCTCCTCCACCTCCTCACCTCCTCACCTCCTCCACTTCCTCACCTCCTCCACCTCCTCCACTTCCTCACCTCCTCCACCTCCTCACCTCCTCACCTCCTCCACCTCCTCCACTTCCTCACCTCCTCCACCTCCTCCACCTCCTCCACTTCCTCACCTCCTCCACCTCCTCACCTCCTCCACCTCCTCCACTTCCTCACCTCCTCCACTTCCTCACCTCCTCCACCTCCTCACCTCCTCCACCTCCTCCACTTCCTCACCTCCTCCACTTCCTCACCTCCTCCACCTCCTCCACCTCCTCCACTTCCTCACCTCCTCCACCTCCTCACCTCCTCACCTCCTCCACCCTCCAGCTCATTCAGCTGTAAAGAGGAGTGATGCTGTAAGCAGAGGAGGTGATGAATGTCACAAAGTCACTGATCAGCTATTAGAATAAACTCACACATCCATTCATTCAAAGGTAATAGATAATAATAATAATAATAATAATAATAATAATAAACACCTGAAGTCAATCATTTCTGGATTGGCTGCTTATTAGATCACATATTAAATATATATTACACATATCAAATATATTAAATATATTAGACATGTTAAATATATTAAATATAATAGACACATTATACATATTAAACATTAAATACATTACACACATTAGACATTATTTGACATATTAGACATTAAATATATTAAACATATTAAACATTAAATATATTAAATATATTAGACATGTTAAATATATTAAATATAATAGACAAATTATACATATTAGACATATTAAATATATTACACATATTACACATATCAAATATATTAAATATAACAGACATGTTAAATATATTAAATATAATAGACACATTATACATATTACACATATCAAATATATTAAATATATTAGACATGTTAAATATATTAAACATAATAGACATGTTAAATATATTAAATATAATAGACACATTATACATATTAGACATATTAAATATATTAAACATATTAAATACATTACACACATTAGACATATTATTTGGACATATTAGACATATTAAATATATTAAACATATTAAATACATTACACACATTAGACATATTATTTGACATATTAGACATATTAAATATATTAAACATATGACATTAAATATATTAAACATATTAGACATAGTATTTGACATTTACATTTAAGTGTATTAAAGTGAGAGCCCCTCCTTATGAACAGATACACTATATTATACCATGCTAACATCCTAGCTTAGCGTGTTAGCCTGATGCTAACTAGCAGTAAACACCTGTGCAGGTATTTCGTCAAAGTGCTGGACATGAAATGACCTGATGGTGGCGCTAGAGACAGAAAACACTCACCGGCCACTTCATTAGGTACACACTGCTCATTAACGCAAATATCTAATCAGCCAATCAGATGGCAGCAACTCGAGGTCAGAGTGAGCATCAGAATGACTGTCTGAGTGTTTCTGTGCACAGAATCAGACGAAGCATGCAGCTTCAAAAAGTCCTGGTCCTGGTCCTGGTCCTGGTTTTCTTTGGTTGGGTGATAAAAACCATAAATTCAAAGTTCCCAGTGCAGCAGAGCCGGACCACGTCCACTCTGATCACCTCACCCTCACCACTGAGGCCTCATGGGGTCTGAGAGGGTCTGAGAGGGTCTGAGAGGGTTTGAGTGGGTCTGACAGGGTTTGAGGGGGTCTGAGGGGGTCTGAGAGGGTTTGAGGG
>CM056563.1:25233453-25260953 GCA_029721515.1 Synanceia verrucosa | reverse complement strand
AAATTAACCAGTTAACCTAATCCCCATGCATGTTTTTGGATGGTGGGAGGAAGCCGGAGTACCAGAGAGAACCCACACAGACATGAGGAGAACATGAAAACTCCACACAGAAAGACCCCGGGCCGGGAATAGAACCCAGTACCTTCTTACTGTGAGGCGACAGTGCTAACCACTACACCACCGTGCCGCCCCATTTTAGTTTATATATTAATTTTATTTTAAAGATAACGTTTCATTTTACACATAATATTGTACTTTAATATAATATTTCATTTTAAGCATAATATTTTATTTGAACTATAATAATTTTCAAACATAACATTGTATTTTAAAGGTAATATTGCACACAGCATTGTATTTTAAATATAATATTTTTTGGGCCGCATCAGTTGTGGGTGTTTGGCGCTCTCAGTTTGAGGCGTTTCTGGGTTGGAACGAGCGGCGAGGGTTAGCGTTTCACCGGGGAGGCTCGTCTTACCGGCAGCCTGCAGCAGCACCAGGGAATAATACGTGCATCGGGTTACAGCGGCCTCTCGTCTAACAGGCCTGACGCATTATAATTAGGAGTCCTGCAGTCCAGCTGGAGAGTCCAGCAGGTAGCAGGTAGACCTCCAGGGGTCTGAGGGGGGAAAAGAGCAGCGAGGCCTGGGCATGGAGACGCAGCGTCCTGCCCTTCCAGCTCAGTGTTGGGTGTCCATCATGGAGAGGTTTAACATTACAGCCGTCAATACCTCATCATCACGACCCTGCTGGGGGGGCAGGCTTCTGAAATTCTATTAGCATTAGCCGAGCTAATCTGCAGACAGGCAGTGTGGTCCACGGCGGCCCAGACAGGCGGTGATATATGGGGCCGTGGGACCCTTGGACCCCACACCGACCAGCTGAAGGACCACAGATCCCAGCGGCGTTGGGAACAAGAGTCTGGCTGAGCGAAGACAAAGACCTGAAAGACAAGAAGCCCACCCCCCACTGCTATGACCCTCCATCCACTGCCTGATCACAGCAAGAGCCCAAAGAGATGAGCAGCAAAAGACGGACATAAATCTGACGGACTGAAAGAAAAAAACAAAGAGTCTCCAGCCATGCTAGCAGCTCTGTGCTGCTAACATCTGCATGCTAACACCTTTAGCCGCTCAGCGGCATGCCAAGTGTCTGAAAAGTCCCATTGACAGCTGCTGCTATTATCAGCATGCTAGCATGCTAACGTGTTTAGCAGCTATACTGTTCAACACGTTAGCATGCTAAGGCTGCTTTTCAGAAATAATGCAGCAAAAAAACAGTCTGGAAAGGTGAGTTCACAGACATGCTAGCAGCTGCTGGTACGCTAACATGTTTAGCAGCTACACTGTGCTAACAGTGTGCTAACAATGTGTTTCACAGTGGGTTGCGATTACTCTGATTCACAGTGTGTTTCTCACTTTTCCAGTGATGTGAATAAGTCGCTGAAGTCACAGAGAGCGTCTGAGAACGTCTCTAAATATGACGACACAGTCACCGAGTCAGTCACACTGGATGGGAACGTCATTATTTCTGCAGGTTATAGGAATAAATCAAAGTATAAATATACATCCAACAGTCGTTGACATGTTTCAATAAAAAATTTAGTCAGTAGGATCCAATTTTTTTATTTAATTTAAATAAAAGATGCAGGAAAAGTTGGAGGATCACTGAAGTCGTTAAAATTTAAGATAAGCCAATCCTGTCTTAGTCCCACAAACTGGGAAATTTACTGTTTATCATGAACGTGTTAACGTGACGTCACCTCTTTAGTGATGATCCATTTAACAGCTGATGAGCTCTCCATCTGGACCAAAGACATTTAGACAAACAAGATGCAGGAAAACATGTTTTTTTTTAATTGTCAAAGGAACGTGGAAAACAACGTAAAAAGAGGAGAGTCAAAGAAAGCATGCAGTGACTTTACAGATTCACACCTCGTAACACACAAACCAGGGAAACCTGCATGTGGAGAACAAGGATCGCTGTACATTGATTGCACTTTCACACGTTTTAGAGGAAAACCGGAGCAAAAAGTGTCTTTCGAGTTGAAAATGGAGGGATTTGGTTTAGTTATCCATCAGAGCTTTTATTTTAAAAAGGCATTTCCTGTTTGTAATAAAGAAACGAGTCCCAAGCGTTGTTCTTGGCACGTAGAAGGTCGGGTATTCATTGACGAGCGCCGTGGCCTTTTTAAGCCTGGAGCCGTTTTTTTTTTTTTTTTTTTTTTTTACTGTTTTACTTTCTACTGTTCTGCTGAGGGTCAAAATATTTCCTCTTTAAAAAAAAAATATAATTAGTTCATCTAGAAAAACTGGTCCTAATTATTTTTGAAAAATGCAAATAGAGAACAGTTAGTACCCAAAAAACACACTCAAACACCTAATACAGTAAATCACTCCTACACCAAACATCATTTGGCAAATATGTAATGATTGTTGGTCATGGTAGTGCTGCTGTCACAGTATTTACATATTCAAATGTATTTAAAAACCTTCTGAGATGTAAACAGAGTTGTTGATTGTGTTGGCGAAGTGAGTCGAGCTTTAAACCGGTTCACACTGGTTTAAACCAGTCAGCAGTCTGATGGGCATCAAACTGAAACAGCTCTTTAAAAACAAGCCTGGATGCATGAAGGTGTGTCTGGAAGGTAACCCAGAAACTGTGAAAAACTAACAAGAGTTGCTACCTGCTATGTGAATATAGAAATATGTACGTATGACGTAAACTGGAGGCCAAGACACAGAATCAGATGTTCTTTGGACGACGTCAATCTCTTGCAAATTACTTCTCTATAATCTTGGGAAAGTTTTACAAATATGAAACCTTTACCAGTTTAAAAGATGACTAATGGACCTTGTTCGGAGCTCAAGCTGCAATAGCCACAAACTTTAAGAAGAGGGAGTCGTTTCATTGATGATTCCCAAAAATAGCTCATCTCAAGTCGTCCAGCGTGGCGTCTTTGTCCGGCAGGTGTTAGAAATGTACTTCCTGTATGGATCAGCGTCAAAATATACGTCTAAAATACTTTATGCATCTTGAAAAAAGACAATAAGGGTGTAAAAAATATGTTCATCTCCAGAAAGAGAACGAGGACCAGCTGTTCCTCAAAGGAGGGAGTCGATCCGGGTGCTCGGGTCTCCGCCCAGTGAGTCTCCCAGGTCAAACAGCTGGTCCAGGTTGACGGAGGAGCTGCACAGGAAGTCACTGCGGCCCTCCTCCTCCTCCTCCGGCCAGGGGCTCTGCAGGAAGGCGGTGGCGAGGAAGGTCTCCTCTTCAAAGTCATTATTCTGTTGGGTCTCCGCCAACACGTGGACGTCCGCCGTCCCAGCGGGGGCTTCGATGGGACTGATCTGGGTCCCCCGGACCGTCAGGTCCTCCTCCTTCATGATGGGACTCAGGGGTTCTCCTCCATCCAGACTGAGCTCCCCGCTGAGGGCCGAGTCCAGCAGGGCGTCCCAGTCAAAGTCTCCCTTCAGAGGTCCGATCTCCTTCTGCTCGTCTGCAGAGAGCAGCGGGGAGCTGGAGCGCCGGGCGGCTTTGGTGTTTCTGGAGCCCAGTTTCCTCTTGAGCCCACCTCTCCCCCTCGCCACCGGCCAGGACCCCAGCATGGTCCCCTCAGCCAGATGAGGGTCCCAGTTCTGGTCGCCGCCGGTCGCCTCTTCGAACTCCTGGAGGAGCCGCTGGGACTCTGGGCCGACGCTCAGGACGGTGGGGCCGCCGGGGCCTCTGGACTGGGGCTGGAGGTCCAGCCTGAGCCTGTTCTGCAGGGCCGGGTTGATCTGGACTGGCGGCATCCGCCTCTTTTTGTAGGCGCCGCTCAGGAGACGCTCGGCGTACAGCGGGTCGATCTTCCAGAAGCCGCCCTTCCCCGGCTCGTCCTTCTGCCGCGGCACCTTGATGAAGCACTTGTTGAGCGACAGGTTGTGTCGGATGGAGTTCTGGAAACAGATCAAAGTTCAGCATTATAGAATTGGATCAGTTAGATCCTCTTAAGACTGTACGGTCCATATGAAGCTGCATCCAGCAGCTGGTTAGCTTAGCATAAAGACTGGAAACAAAGGGGAACAATTAGCCTGGCTCAGCTCAAAGGGAACAAAACTCTCTGATTAACAAGTTAATCATGTTTTCTGTTTAAACCACAGAAAGAAATGTTGTTTTTCTGGTCACTCAAACTGTCCTGCAGTATCTTCACGTCACATGACGCTGGAGAACAGCAAACAGCCCAAGAAAAGAGTTTAGACACCATTTTATTTGTCAAAGTAAAATTTACTGGTGGCACTAAAATGGGTTTTCATAAACCTAGTTTCCATTCAAGCAAAAGTTTGAAACGTCCCAAAACAAGTGAGTTTCCACCAAGTGGTCTGTCGTAGTTTGGTCAGCAGGTGGCGCTCTGGGCTACAAATGACTGCAAACAGAGTTAAGGAGGAAAACGACTTGACGTTTTAAGGGTTTAATGTGGAGTTCATCATGTTCCATGATGATAAAATTCACCACGGACAAAAAGCACCTCAAACTAACGCAAAGACACAAATTTCCATCAAAGCTTTTCTGTGGTGAAGCGTATAAAATGTGTGACTGGAAACAGAAAGAGTCCACTGCTTGTTTAAACATCAGAGAGCATTTAGAGCAGCTGTTAGCCAGGCTAGCAGTTTCCAGTCTTTGTGCTAAGCTAAGCTAACAGTGTCGAGCGCTCGGACGTGAGAATAAAACTCTGCAAGGAAATGAAGCCAGACGTTGAATAATTGAAGGAGACGTCACCTTGAACTGATTGCACTGCAGAGAGGCAGGAAGTTGGGCTGGCAGAGCGCCTCACATCACATTAAGCCCCCTGACCTCTGACCTTTGTTAAATATTATCTGCCCCACGCACAGCTCTACAAAAACAGCTTCATCAATCATTGATCCTGCTAAATTAAACTTTTTCCTGAACATTCCTGCTCTTCTTCCTCCTCCTTTAAAAAAAACAAACAACCAAAACGTGTCAAAAGGAAGAATGAAGTGTTTTAATTCCTGGAGGTTTGGAGCAGCTGAGCAGCTTATTAATCAGCTCAGCCACTAATACTTCAGGGCCTTTAAATAGAAATAATGCATGTTCCCAGCTGAGATCTGACCACAGATCACAGACTGAGTGGAAAATGTTTACCTGCCAGGTGGGGTCAGCGTGCCGGTAGTAGCAGAAGTTGTCGGTGATCCACTTGTAGATGCAGGACAGGGTGATCTTGGTCTTCTTGCTGGCCTGCATGGCCATGCAGATGAGCGTGGCGTATGAGTAGGGCGGCTTGATGTGCGCGTTGGTCTTGTAGTCCACCTCGTCGGGGCAGTGACCGTGAGCCACGATGCCGGGCAGAGCCTGCATCCTGCTGTAGGCCGCCGCCGTGGGCTTCCCAGGGGTCAGGGGCATACCGATGGAGGCGGGGTCCCCGGCCAGTGGGGAGGCCGGGGCGTCGGATCCCGGCGGCTTGTCTCCGAACAGGTGCGGCTGGTGGTGGTTCTGCTGCGGAACGTTGGCACCCAGGATGGAGAACTCCTGCAGCCACTGCAGGCTGGTCAGGCTGTCGTCCAGGCTGATGGAGCAGCTGCTGTCCTGGACTCTGTCCCGCTCCTCCGCCTGAGCCGCCGCGGTCACCACCTCCTCCTCCAGCCCCACGGAGCCTTCAGGCCACGGGTCGGCGCAGCTCAGAGACAGCATGGCTCTCCAAGTCCTCCTCCTCCCCCTGCCTCCCCCTGACAGGAACCACAATATACAGCCCACTTCAACAAAGTGCGAAAGCGCAGGACAATAAAGTGCCATTTGAACACAGAGGCTCTGTGTGCGTAAAGAGAGTGAGTTTCACATGGAGTCTGTCACCTGCTGGAAACACCACTGAGCTCAAAGCTCCGGTTATTCTGACAGAAAACAGAAAACCAGCTGTGCTCTCTGCTCTCTTTGTCTTTTGGCTCATAACTGTCCTGAAAAACTCCGTTACGCACTTGACGCTCCGCGCAGAAAAGAGCGCACAACCGGTCACCAGATTAAATGGTTGAACTTTTAAAACTTTACAGAAAAAAGTCACCAGATTAAATGGTTGAACTTTTAAAACTTGACAGAAAAAAGTCTATCGGATTGTATTGTTATCATTTAAATGGAATGTGTGCGTCACCTTTGAGGAAATCGGCACATTTTGGGAAGGTTTAACGCGTAAAATGCGCACATTTAGAAGATGGTTTACTTCAGTTAAAACGCCTCCTGTAGGCTTTAATGGATGTGAATGGCGCAGGTGTGTTCAGGGATACATGTAGAATAAAGTGGAAATCTCACCTGCTGCGTGCTGCTCTGTTGGCCGCACACCTGACAGATCCAGACCGGGCAGCGCTGAGCTTCAGTCCGCTCTTTGACCACCTGCTGTCCGCTGATGAGAGCCAGAGACAGACGGAGGGTTTGCTGGTCGGAGCTTCTCCTCTGCGGGTCTGGTGCGGGACTCTGCGGGCAGCAGGATCCTCTGGAGGTTTAATACCTGCAGCAGGAGGTTTGTTCGGCAACCATAGAAACGGGGCACCCCCCGGTAAACAGCCTGCAGCTCCTCCATTGGCCCGCTGGTTTCCATAGCGCCTCATTTTTAATCACTCTGAGTCAACTGAGGCTGCAGGTTCTCAAGCTGAGGCCCGGGAGCCCAACATGGGCCAAACAGGATCACGATGGAGCATCTCACATGTCTGTGTACTTTTAATACTTTATTCAGATTAAAAACACGTATTCTTGTTCTCTCCTGTTGGTCATCTGGTGGCCCTCTGGAGGGTCCCGACCAGAGGTTGGAAACCACTGGAATAAACCAGCAAACTGTATGTAAATTAGTCAACTCAGTGAGTACTTTTACTGCTCAGTGAGTACTTTTACTGCTCAGTGTATAGTACTGCTGCTCATGAAGAATATTATAAGTACTTCAATTTCTTCTTCTTCTTTAATTTTATTTGTGTAGCCCAGTATCAGAGGGCTTTACAGTCTGTGGGCTACAGGATATGACACCTCTGTCCTTTACAAACGACCCTCACATCCACGAAGGAAAAACTCCCCCAAAAAACTTGTACTGCATAAAGCTGATTGGTCGATCTCTTTTAGTGTTTACCTTCTTTACATCTTTGTTTCCTGCTTTATTTTGACATATTTTCCACTGGTTCCTTATATCTTCTAGTTATTGTTAAGTGACATCACTGCTTCTTATTTTTCATATTACTGTAATGCCGCTCATTAACGTCTCTTTGCTGTTGGAACTCTGCAAATATAAAGAAGGATTATCTGGTCATTTCCTGACCTTAAATATCAACAACTGTGTTTGGTTTCCAGCAGCTTCAGACTGATGAAAGTAAAACATAGAAACAAGTACAAGTACATCAGTACCAGACAGTATAAAATATCACTTACTGTAGCTATGGTGAATCAATAACTAAATAAATATGAAATAACCACTTAGTAAAGGTAACCGTCCAGAGGTCAGAGGTCAGATCAGGATCAACACGTTAAAAAGACATCAGAAAAGAAAACACAGCAAACAAAGTGTCTGCTTACAGGAAATCATCATCATTATCATTCTTTATAATCGAAACCCAGAGTTTTGTTCTGGACAGAGGAGGGCGCCAGACGCCATTTAATGAACGAGCCACTTCCTGTCTGACTGAAGTGTGTTTTTAGAAATGTTCTGCTGACTAAGAAAGAAATATCAGAGCGTTTAATGTGGCGTGTCAGACATTATTTAGTCATCAATCAGTGGAGCTCATCAAACCATACTACTACTACTACTACTAATACTCATTAGTCCAATAAATAATACTTTTACTGATTATACTGAGTGTTATACAGTGCAGTGTTAGTACCTTTACTGCGATAGAGTATTTTTACAGTGTGCTATTAGTACTTTTACTGTAATAGTGTATCTACAATGGTAGCATAGGTACTATTTACCATAATAGTGTAATTTTACACATTAACATGTGATATTAGTACTGATATTGTTACAGAGAGTATTTACATTGTAGTTTTAGTACTTTTACTGTCACAGAGTATATTTAAACTGTAGTATTAGTACTCTTACTGTCACAGAGAGTATTTTTATGTTGTGGTATTAGTACTTTTACTGTCACAGAGTATTTCTACAGTGTGGTATTAGTACTTTTACTGTCACAGAGTATTTCTACAGTGTGGTATTAGTACTTTTACTGTCACAGGGTATTTCTACAGTGTGGTATTAGTACTCTTACTGTCACAGAGAGTATTTTTATGTTGTGGTATTAGTACTTTTACTGTCACAGAGAGTATTTCTACAGTGTGGTATTAGTACTTTTACTGTCACAGAGTATTTTTAATCTGTGGTATTAGTACTTTTACTGTCACAGAGTATTTTTAATCTGTGGTATTAGTACTTTTACTGTCACAAAGTATTTTTAAACTGTAGTATTAGTACTTTTACTGTCACAGAGTATTTACAGTGTGGTATTAGTACTTTTACTGTCACAGAGTATTTTTAAACTGTGGTATTAGTACTTTTACTGTCACAGAGTATTTTTAAACTGTGGTATTAGTAATTTTACTGTCACAGAGAGTATTTACAGTGTGGTATTAGGACTTTTACTGTCACAGAGTATTTTTAATCTGTGGTATTAGTACTTTTACTGTCACAGAGTATTTTTAAACTGTAGTATTAGTACTTTTACTGTCACAGAGTATTTTTAAACTGTGGTATTAGTACTTTTACTGTCACAGAGAGTATTTACAGTGTGGTATTAGGACTTTTACTGTCACAGAGTATTTTTAATCTGTGGTATTAGTACTTTTACTGTCACAGAGAGTATTTACAGTGTGGTATTAGGACTTTTACTGTCACAGAGTATTTTTAATCTGTGGTATTAGTACTTTTACTGTCACAGAGTATTTTTAAACTGTAGTATTAAAACTTTTACTGTCGCAGAGTATCTTTAAACTGTGGTATTAGTACTTTTACTGTCACAGAGAGTATTTACAGTGTGGTATTAGGACTTTTACTGTCACAGAGAGTATTTACAGTGTGATATTAGTACTTTTACTGTCACAGAGTATTTTTAATCTGTGGTATTAGTACTTTTACTGTCACAGAGTATTTTTAATCTGTGGTATTAGTACTTTTACTGTCACAGAGTATTTTTAAACTGTGGTATTAGTACTTTTACTGTCGCAGAGTATTTTTAAACTGTAGTATTAGTACTTTTACTGTCACAGAGTATTTTTAATCTGTGGTATTAGTACTTTTACTGTCACAGAGTATTTTTAAACTGTAGTATTAAAACTTTTACTGTCGCAGAGTATTTTTAAACTGTGGTATTAGTACTTTTACTGTCACAGAGAGTATTTACAGTGTGGTATTAGTACTTTTACTGTCACAGAGAGTATTTACAGTGTGATATTAGTACTTTTACTGTCACAGAGTATTTTTAATCTGTGGTATTAGTACTTTTACTGTCACAGAGAGTGTTTACAGTGTGGTATTAGTACTTTTACTGTCACAGAGAGTATTTACAGTGTGATATTAGTACTTTTACTGTCACAGAGTATTTTTAATCTGTGGTATTAGTACTTTTACTGTCACAGAGAGTGTTTACAGCGTGGTATTAGTACATAAAGTCATGTCTTGTTGATGTCATCAGGAGGTTAAACAGGTTTAGGGACAAACTGTTTAAACAGGAAGTGTGGAATGCAGGGCACTGATTGGTCGGTTAAAGAACAGCGTTCAGTCAGAGCTGCTCTCTGATTGGTTGAAGGATGTAAAGATGTTGGAGTGAATGATTAACATGAATCTGTCTGGACTTTGGCACTTTGTGAACTCCATCCAAGTGTTGTTCCTGTCATTATCATTATTATTATTATTTTATCTCAGTGTTTCGATGCTGATTCACAGTCAGTTTAAGTTCCACAAACTTTGAACACAGATATTTTGAATATTATACCACTTTTATAACATGTTTTATTCATATTTTCTGTTCCAAATTTTCTATCACGTCTCCTGATTTTTGCATTTTGTTTGTTTATTAGTACTTTTACTGAATTAAAAGATGTGAATACTGCCTCCACCAGTGGGCTGAGTGCACTGTGATCAGGTCTATAAAGACCTGTGGGTCCACTGGATTCAGCGAGTTCAGATCACATGTTAATACCAGGGGTCCATGTCTGTTTCCATCTGATGGAAGTCTTGAATATTAACGAATATATAATACATGATGAATATATTTGAATATGTATCAGACAGAGCTCATGGAATAAGCAGATTTTAAGGGGAAACTTTAAACCTCAAAGGGTTAACTCGACCCTTCAGACTGTGAGTCTTTGTGGTCGAGCACCAGGCAGCCCTCAGGTAAGAACACCTTCCAACCATCCATAATAGATCAGCTTCCTCTGCTTTCACCTGAATTATTCAGACAGAGCGTGCAGCCTGCAGCCAGTCACAGCCGAGTGTTTGTTCCATCAGGAGAACCATCCTGGTCCAGAATGTTCCTCACAGTTCCTGCATCAACATTAGAACATTATATATATATATATATATATATATATATATACACACACACATATATGTGTGTGTGTGTGGGCTGTTGACCTAATGATAGTGTAGTGCAGTAGGTTTTTATTAGCACTAGTATTCGTTTTATTTAGTACAGTAGGATATATAACATAAGGTACAACGTAATAATAATAATAATAATAATAATAATATTGCAATAACACCGTATTTTTTGGTTTTAAATCTTTAGATATGTAAAGTGTCTTTGAGTGATAAATAAAAATATTAATGTTATCATAGTAACATATAGTATTATATTTAATGTTAATAATAGTTCCTACCTATAGGATCTATTATAAATATTATAAATAATAAATATACATGATAAATATGTGTGTTTAGTTCGTGTACCTGCCAAACGAAGCAGCCAATCACATTTACAGAAACACCAGCTAGCCAATCAACCACGTGACGTCTGTGTAACGGACATGAATATACTCACTTCTATAAACCGACTGGATGTTGCAACTGACCGAGAATCCGCTCGACTCCGCCCGTCGATGGTGTTTTTGTGGAAAACAAGCGCACCTGTAAGTTTAAACGGCTCAGCCAATCAGCGCGTTCCCAGTGCTCTGTTGCTCCAGAGCTGTCCAATCAGGAGGCGCTTTGTGTTGTTGGTGATGGCATGAAAACATTGCCGTTGCTGCTGGAGGCTGCGGAGACTCGGCGGTGGGACACGGTAGGGAGGAGCGGGTCCGACGGCTTCAGAGCAGTGGATCCACTGGAAGAGTCCATTTACTTTATTTCATTTTGCACTTTTAAGCGGGCATGTCGGTGAATATGGAAGAACTGCGACATCAAGTCATGATCAACCAGTTTGTTTTGACGGCTGGATGCGCCGCCGACCAGGCGAAGCAGCTCCTCCAAGCGGCCCACTGGCAGTTTGAGGTGAGTCCGGCTTCTTTATCCATATCTGACCGCTTAGTTAACCTCTCAGCTGGGTGCGAGCTGTCCACACCCGTAAGGTAACTGCTCCTGGTGACATCCAGCCTGTTTAATGTTCTTTAGGCCGTGCGATGATGGAGCTAACAGCGGCTAAGCTAGCAGCTCTGAGGTGTTTACATTCTCCACAGGAATCCACCGTGTCATCGCCAAGCTAATTGTTGTTAGCCTAGCCGCTAGCAGCCTTCATGCTAGGCTAACTGTACACAGACAGAAGACATGGAGGTCCTTCAGAGCCACTGAGAGGAGAAAAAGAACATTCAACATTTAGTTAATATGACAACAATATCTCAAACCAATGACTTATCTCAAAATATCGACTTAATAATGATGACTTAAATCTCAGAATAATGATTTAATAACAATGATTTATCTCTAAATAATGATTTAAAGCCTGTTCAGAAACAGGTTTCTGTTGTTCTTCTGCTGGGTTAAATGGTCCTTCCATCTTGAGAGCAGTCAGTACATTCAGAAAAAGAAATGAATAGAATCAGACTTGTAAAAACTTTGACCAATCCCTGCCATTCGGTCCAAATGGAAAGAACCAATCAGATGCAGCCTGCCTCGGTGCCTCTGAATATTGACTTAGTAATAATGGTTTACCTTGTTTTTCATGGTCCTCTCCCAGCGTCACTTCATGCTGGATGGACTTTCAACCATCTACCTGCAGCTAAACCATCCGTCCCTCTTCTGTCTTTAGCAGCTCAAACTGATCGCAGCGCTCACTAATCTGTAATAATCCTGGGGACACAGGAACGACCCTGCTGTTTTGTGGTTTGTTGAAAACCAGTCGGAGATGACACCTGGGCTGATAACATGTGCTCACCCATTACTCATCGACTGGAAACCTCAGCTTTGGCTTGTTTGTACACATTAAATCTCATGGGATCTGAACTCTCACTGCTAAAAATAATCCTTTAATCTTATTTATTTAACTGCTCAGAGGAAAACTAAAGCAGATTATTTCACCTTTTGGTAACTTTAACAGAGCAGATAAAGAGTTCAGACTAGGAGCCACTGATATAGACCAGACTTATTAAAATACATGATCTTCTCCAACTGTTCTCACATGAACACACCTTTGTGCTACTAACACTCGTTAAAAGCTGCTCCACTGTCAGCACAGATTGTTTTCATAATAGGCTTTATGGCCAGCTCCTTTGTTTCCTGTCTTACAACATTGGACAAACTGATTAATCCAGGTGTGTCTGATTGTTGTTACTGTGACTACTGAGGTCAGACACGCCAGGATTAATCAGTTTGTCCAATGATGTAAGACAGGAAACAAAGGAGCTGGCCATCAAGCCCATTGATTCATTGGTTTGAATCATTTTAAAAAGAAAAACAAATCAGTAGGAATCCTCTAATTGCAGCATCTTAAATGGTTTCTTTCCTCTATGACAGGAAACTAAATGATACCACTGGACAGAGCAACAATTACAACAAGGGCCTGTAGAAAATGAGAACATCAGTAAAGAAGAATAAAAGTGTAAATCAGCAACACAAAAACTGAAAACTAAGTCATTATATAAAGAGTGAATCAGTATTTTTTTCAATTCCTGGATAAAAACAGTAATAATATTTTAATCATTACAAACATCAGTAATACTGTTAATTTAACACCTGACACTGGGTGGAGCTCTGATAATTAGTTAATCCCTGTCTGCTGAGTCACTGACCCTCATGTTTCCTGACAGTAAAGTGAAGCCTCAAAGGCAGCATGAAGTGACAGGAAACCAGAGACAGTTGAGGCTACATTGTTGGTTTGTTCAGTTATGACTTATAGTATTTCTTAATGGCAGAAATAATTTCACTGACAGTGGAGAAAATGTATCTGTAACTACTCAGACGGACGGTTTGTTGTTTTATGGTCTTTTCCTCTGTCACACTGATCACAGTGAACTAAAAATGAATTATAATGGAGCATTTCCTCTGACAGTTTGTCGAGAAATCAGTCATCCATCATCCATTTTTAGAAATGAAAACAATCTGAGGAAGAAAACATGAACTTAATCCATGAGCTCCGTCAGCTACCAGTTATTTTCAAATGACCGTTAATCTGCTGAATATATTCCATTGTAAGATAATAATCTGGTCAATTAGAATATATGAAAAAAAAACAAACAGATATTTGTTTTCCTTCCTAAATGACTTAAAGTGGTTAATTGATTATTGATTGTATCTGTTAGTTAACAGCTTGGATATGTGAGACAGAAGGAAAACAAGGTGGTATTATGGACTAAAAGTGTGACAGCAGAGGCCTGATTATTATTAGTGCTAGTTAGCATTTGTTAGCGTCACAATGTTAGTCTCTGGACAGCAGTGTTAGCATCAAAGAGTTAGCCTCATGCCAGCAATGTTAGCATCACAATGTTAGCCTCATGCCAGCAGTGTTAGCATCACAATGTTAGCCTCATACCAGCAGTGTTAGCATCACAGTGTTAGCCTCATGTCAGCAGTGTTAGCATCACCGTGTTAGCCTCATGCCAGCAGTGTTAGCGTTACAGTGTTAGCCTCATGCCAGCAGTGTTAGCATCACAATGTTAGCCTCATACCAGCAGTGTTAGCATCACAGTGTTAGCCTCATGTCAGCAGTGTTAGCATCACCGTGTTAGCCTCATGCCAGCAGTGTTAGCGTTACAGTGTTAGCCTCATGCCAGCAGTGTTAGCATCACAATGTTAGCCTCATACCAGCAGTGTTAGCATCACAGTGTTAGCCTCATGTCAGCAGTGTTAGCATCACCGTGTTAGCCTCATGCCAGCAGTGTTAGCATCACCGTGTTAGCCTCATGCCAGCAGTGTTAGCGTTACAGTGTTAGCCTCATACCAGCAGTGTTAGCATCACAGTGTTAGCCTCATGTCAGCAGTGTTAGCATCACCGTGTTAGCCTCATGCCAGCAGTGTTAGCGTTACAGTGTTAGCCTCATGCCAGCAGTGTTAGCATCACAGTGTTAGCCTCATGCCAGCAGTGTTAGCATCACAGTGTTAGCCTCTGGCCAGCAGTGTTAGCATCACAGTGTTAGCCTCTGGCCAGCAATGTTAGCATCACAGTGTTAGCCACATGCTAGCAGTGTTAGCCTCATGCCAGCAGGGCACTTAGCATTTGTTAGCATCACATGTTGTGAATATTTTTCTCGCTGAAAGGAGAACATCCTTCTTCCTTTACCCTGTGACACCATGCTCCACATAAACAACAACACACTGGATGAAATCATTTGAATTATGTCTTTCCTGTGACGTTTTGGTCACGACTGAAAAATGTCCAGATGTGTAATGATGTCAGAGAAAAAACGTGGCGGCAGGCGGTGAGGCGTTTACGGTGACAGGAAGTGTGTGAATGGACGGTGAGGAGGCGTCAGTCCTGAGAAAGGAGACAAAGAGACATTCCTGCACTGCTGCTGCTGTTGTCAAACAACCAGACTGAGGGGGGAGGGACAAGGAGGCGACGCCGAGCAGTAAAACAAACTCACCCTCCGACACAGACAGCAGCAACCCAAAGTGGGCTCTGCATGAATAATGAGCCTGTGCTTCTTCACAGTGGACACCACAGCGTCACTAAAGCACTTTGAAATGATTATACTGTTATTCTTACTGCTAAAGGTCTGCACAGTACGTTCTTTAGGGAGAGCTTCCTCAAGGGAAACAAAACAACACAGATATCATCTGCTCTTTCTGGGCTTTTTTCTCATGCAGCGACAAGACAAGATTTAAATGAACTTTTCCTTCTCCTTCATCCCAAACAATGACGTCACCCTCCGTATTTCCCATCAGCCACTGCACAGATCAGCCGTTTGTGTTTGTCAGAGGTCAGAGGTCACGCTGAGAGCGTTTGTTTCCGTTCACAACAAAGAGGAAAAGAGGCATTTCCTGCTGTTCACACCTTATTACCCCATCTCTGTTTTCCACCTCCGGCACCACAAACAATTATTATTATTATTATTAGTAATATTATTAATATCAGAATAGAATAATAGAATAATTTAATTGATGAAATTCACTTGTTAGAGCAGCATAAAAAGTGACAGTAAGAAACAAACAATAAATAATAAACTAATATGATAAGTAATAATAATAATACATATGTACAGAATGAACTAAAACAGGAAAAGAAAATAACACTAACAATAACTATCCAGCTTAGATTTTAGGTCTTAAAATGCTCAACTTATTATTCAACAATTAATAAATTTACATAAAATAGCAACTGATTATCTTCCTGTTGCTCAGCCGATCAATGAATCAATTAATAGTTTCACAATAATTCATATGTGAGAAGCTGGACGCTGTGGATTTATGTAAAAACGCACCAAAACAACAGTGGGCATCTTATTCATCATTTCATGTCAGTCATTTAATTTACAAAATATATTTATTTGTTTGTACGTTTTTAGGCAGAAACTTTAACAAAAAATCATTTCAGTAAAAATATTGATTTTAGTGACATTAATGTATTCCAGCTTCTTACAATATGTGCTGGTTTTGTTGGTTTTCTGTGATATTAAACTGAATATCGGCTGAAATAAAATATTTAAACATGTAGTGAAAAAATCATTAGTGGTATCCTGACATTAATATTTGGAGACGTTTATTTTAGAGTCTGTAGCGACATTAATGATCATCACAGTTATATATTAAATATTCATTTCTGGTGAATATTTGCTGATTTTCTTTAATATTGACTAAAACATCTTAAATCATTGTTTGCAGCCTCAGATTAAAGCTTGGACCGCTTTTATTTTTTTATCACAGCATATTATGTTCCTAAGTTGTTGTAGATTTTTTTGTATATTGTTGTTTTTGCATTATTCTGCACTGTATGTATATATATTTTTTTTAAATCTTCTAAATCTCCTTACTCTTCACTACTGTGCATGTTATCTTAAAATGAGTTTTTTTTTCTGTCAGAAACTAGAGGAGGTTCAGTCTTCCTGCTGATGGTTTTTAACATGTTAAACATTTTGAATAAGTGTGTCTCTGTGTGTCTGCAGACGGCTCTGAGCTCCTTCTTCCAGGAGGCAAACATCCCCAGCCACCACCAGATGGTGAGTCCAGCATACTGCTGAATGTCAATACTAAGAAAGGAGAACTGCCGCTGGTCCTGACTTTAAGGTCTAAAGAAACATTGAGTGTGAGCATTAAAGTTGAATAATATTACACTGAAAACACTGTGAATGCACCCAAAGTGAATAATCATAATATTTGAAATGTTTGGACCTTCCTCTCCTCTGACTTTTATCTAATAATGAAATAGCAGATATCTTAAAGAGGTCGACAAGCGAACAGGAAGTGATGTGACTTTATCCAGTTAAATCATTTAAAGTAGTGAGGAGACACCTGTTGCACTCTGGGTAACGTAGTGTGGTGTCGTCTCGTGTTGCAGCATGAACTCTAAGTAAAAGCCGCTGAGACGACCTCTCCTCTGTTCCTGGACGTCATGTGATCAGTGATCTTTAACTTTAGCTGCACACAGATCAGTTTCTGCTGGCATGTTCTGAACTGTGGACTGATCCTAACGGGTTTCAGGATCAGAAGAAATAACGCTCGGTGCTGCTGCCAGTGGTTTGATGAGGACGTTTGGGATTCATAAAAACAGTGAAGCTGCAGTGAAACAAAACAAGTCATCTCTTCAACTTCAACATGTTTTATTGCAGATTGCTTCCTGGTTTTTCTAAATTTATTATCGGTGTGGCCAAAGTCCAAAGCAGTGACGACACATGGGCTCTTGTGACGTCTTTAAACTTTAAATTTAGATAAAGCGTAGCTCATTTATAAGTCAATTTAATTTGCTATTTCTCTTCAGTATTTGTTTGTATTATTATTCACTCTTAATGATTTTTGTTTTTCTTATCCAGAATGTTCTTTTCTGTTTAAACGAGCTTCCTTCCTGTTGTGTCCGTCCCTCAGATGTGCACTCCCAGAAACACTCCCGCCACGCCGCCCAACTTCCCAGACGCCATCACCATGTTCTCCAAGCTTCGAGCGTCAGAGTGTGGCGGCGGCTCCTCCCAGGCGTCCATGGCCTGCTCCCCCCCGGCCCCATCCTCCACGTCGGGCTTCGGCTCCTTCTGGGCGTCCTCGCCGCCCAGCCACCAGCCGGCCTGGCTGCCGCCGTCGTCGCCCACGGGCCACCACCAGCACCATCACTTCCACCACCACATGCAGCAGACGCCCATGTGGCCCCCCGGCGTCGCTCAGCCCAGCGGCTCCCAGCAGCCCCCTGTCGTATCGGCGCTCCACGGCCCCAGATGAGAGCGAGCGGCGGGACCAAAGGATCAGAGGGGAACAAGAGGAAATAGAAAAAGACAAAGACTGTTTTCCTCTTGTTTTTCTGAACTGAAGACTCGTCAGCGTCTCCGACGACGGCGACTCGCTCGTTCAGAACAAACCCAGCAGACTTTTTTAAAAGAACCTCTTTCAGAGGGCAGGAAGTCGTCAATAAACCAGCAGCTAAACGAAGGAAACGCCTCAGACGTACGACGAGTTTGAACACCTGCTGGTCTCTGAAACATGAATATTAGGAATTATGAATATTAACAAACGTGTTCAGTTCATCAGCAGATCCAAACTACGACGTGGAAAAACATTTTATCATCAGTTTGACAGAGAGCCGGAGTGGTGACATCACTTCCTGTAGCGTCATCAATAATCATCAGTCAGTATTAGAAACACAAACAGTACCAGCATGGCCTGATGGGTAATGGTGTCCGTTAAAGGCAGCTAAAAACAAAACATGACAACAAATCAGGTGATTTCATCTGAACAGATTGATTCTAAATGTCAACATCGTTTTATATTTTCATACAACAGAAATGTTTCTCCTGTCGTACAAAAAGAGCGCCAACATATTTCTGACTGCCTGGACTAACAACATGAACAAAAACTCTCTACTCTGATCAATTAACTGATTTAATCAACAGATCTGTAAAAGAAAAATCCACAAATAATCAGACAAAAGCAAAACTTCACTCTGCTGCAGCGAACGGTAGTCTGGTGATTATTTCCTAGATGACGTCCTCAGCTGTTCAGGAAATATTCACATTTAAGATCAGAGAGTTTAGACTATAGATATAATATCTGTGAGCGACAGGAAGATAGAGTGATGGCAATAATCAAGAGCTGAAGACTTTTTAATTTCCTGTCACCATCAGTTTTTTTTTTGTTTTTTTTTTTAAATAAAGCCAAGGGGTTTCGGTAACAAAAAAAGAATACATTTTAATCTGAAGAGCGTTTTGTCTGTTTTTTTTTTTTTTGTTTTTTTCTCCCACTCAACCTTTCAGACTCGACCACTCCTACCTCGGTCTGTGTGGACGGCAGGAAAACCCTCCGGAGTGAGAAGCACTTCCTGTCCGACAGGAAGCGACGGGACGCTCAGAGAGACAACACACAGTCAGTCCACACAGACAATCGACCACTTCCTTTTGTTTTTTTATTTCTTTTCACGGCGGCTCGCTGGGAGTCGGCTTCACCATCAGCGCTGCTGCTGCTTCCCTTCGTTAGGATTAATTTAAGGAATAAATGAACCCTCAGAGAACAGATGTTTGCTTCCCTTCCTCTGACTTCTTCAGTCATGTCGTTTTGAGATTTTATTCAGATTATTCTGCAGAGAGAAATAATCCATCACGTCTTGTTTTGGTTCTACGTCATGAAAGAGGAGGAAAGGTTTTAAAGCTGCAGCCACTGAACGTTTCACAGCTTTTGTGAGGTTTAACCTGTAGAGGTCACTCTGCAGCACTGTGCTACCAGCCTCAGCCAGTGTTACTGTGTACTCTGCACTGTCTGACTCTCAGAAGTCACTGAAACAGAAATCTAAATAGTAGTGTAATAGTTTAATGTGAATGAGCGCAGGCTGTGATGGATCACAGGACTCAGAGGAAGTGGAAACAACGCTTCAGGTTCTGTTTCTCAGCAGGAACATTTTCTCTAAGTCTAACAGTGTGAAATGTGACTGATGAGGTTTTATGTGAGGGTTTAAATAAATACAGGCCATGAGTCCACTTGTTTTCTTTTTACATCCTGTTTCACTTTTATAGAGATTACTCTCAAGTCCTCTCTGTTGAAATTTGTATTTATATGTTTAATAAAAAGATGGATGATCAGCTTTCTGTGGCTGAAGGTGTTTATGTAGTGGAGAAGGGTGGAGGAAGGATGTGGTCGAAGCTGAGCAGCGGTGCGTTCAAAGACACGACTCAACAAGAGGATTCACCAGCTGCAGCTTTTCTAACAACGATGCAACATTCAGACCCAATACATGAAAGTACAAATACGCAAGTCAAAGTACAGAAATACTACCTTTTGCTTTTCAGCAGCGTTTTTGTTGCTGCCCAAAAGTTAAAAAGAAATATCGTTTAATTTTGTATTTGTTTAAAGCCCCACTGTGTGATGTTTGTCTTTTAACAGTTTTAGTTTTTATCATTTAAAAGTATTACCTCATTCATGAGTAATTACCTCCACAGAAAACCTGCACTGTTCTGACAGACTTTATATTTGTCATTTATAAATACATTGCATCGGTGTAGCCACAGCAGGTCCCGTCGCCATCTTGAAAGTACGGGCGCAGTGAGGGGACAGCCAGGTAAAAACAGCTCGTTGGAAGCTAAGCACAAACTCACCGGGAGATCACGGCTTGAGAGGAAATATCGAGGGATTTGTGAGCTGTCATGACGGATCACTCATATAGTCGAATGGATTATTGTGGCTTTCTTGAGAGGCAGCGAATGGCTGATAGAAGCAGCACGCTGACTCCAGGATACGTTTCAGGATATTTAATGAAAACAAAGCAGCCACAGCGGCTTACCGATTACACTCACAGCTTGAAAACGTGAAGTAATCAAACAAGATGAAAACTACAGCTACCTGACTCTCCTCTGTCCTTCCCCGGCGCACGTGACCCAAACTCTACTTATCACCTCATCTACTTATCATCAGACCAAACAACTAGAAAATAGGAAAATCAATAACAAACACTGTATGGCTCCATCCCCGACAACAAGGAAAAGAGAGCAAAACGCAACCAGTGACACTCCAAAGTAGGAGTGAATAGAGTTGTATTTGCAGATGCCATCTTGATATATCGTGAATGTTCGCCCTCGGCAACCGTAGAAGGAACCAGAGAAAGGTTGACCTAAAGAGTAATAATCATTGTGTGCAGTACACCACCTCACCACTAGATGGTAGTAATTCCCACACAGAGGGGCATTAAATTTACTACATCGTCACTTTACAGATATAATATAATATAAACTATAAATCAAATAATAAGTGATGATGTATTATTATAGATTAAACTCATAAAATGAGCAGAAACAAAAAGAGATTCTTCTGCATAATGAGTACATGGAGTATGTTTCCATGCTGGCACCTCTGGACTTTCATTAAAGTAAGAGTCTGAATGCTTGAATATAGCAGTATTTCTACACTGTGGTACTACTACTTTTAGCTGATAATGTTGCACTTCTTCCACCATTAAAGACATGTAATCATACATATAATCAGCCATCTATGAAGGTTTATTAAGGTATTTAATACTGGAGCAGAGAGCTTTGGTGTTTATTAATGGAACACAGGAGTGAACAGCTGAATTATGGGACATGTAGTGCAGTGTCCAGAATCAAGGGACTGGAGCAGGTTACCTTCTGTCTGCAGGGTTTAGTTACAGATGGAGCAGCAGAGCGCTGAGCGGCGCCTCCTACTGGTGCAGCGTGTCGTCAGCCTGGACGTCTGCAGCAGCTGAGGCCGGAGTGACGGAGCTCTGAGACGGGCAGCCCAGCGCCGACACGGGCCAGTCCCTCCCAGAGCAGCTGGAGGCTGGAGACAGGAAGTGATTCAAGACGCATCCTGACAGTGTTTATACTATTCTGTTCACTCCATTGTGTTTGAAATGTTTAAAAAGTTCCTGTTTCATTATTCACTTATTTTTTATTTCATTTAAATTTTTACATTTGATTACATTTTTGGGGCATTTTACATATTAATTCCATTTCATTATAATAATCATTTATTTTATTGTAGTTGTAAAACATTCTTCTACTTCATTATTATTTTATTTATCACTTACTTTATTGTATATTAGTTGTAAGATTGTATATTTTATTTATCACTTTTTGCATTAAATTCTAACATTTTATTCTACTTTGTTTTATTGATCACTTACAATATTGTATATTAGTAGTAAAATTGTATTATATATTATATTGTATCATTATTTTATTAATAATTTTCTTTATTTGATATTAATAGTAAAATTGTATTATATTTGATCATTATTTTATTAATAATTTTCTTTATTGTATATTAGTTGTAAGATTGTATATTTTATTTATCACTTTTTGCATTAAATTCTAACATTTTATTCTACTTTGTTTTATTGATCACTTACAATATTGTATATTAGTAGTAAAATTGTATTATATATTATATTGTATCATTATTTTATTAATAATTTTCTTTATTTGATATTAATAGTAAAATTGTATTATATTTGATCATTATTTTATTAATAATTTTCTTTATTGTATATTAGTAGTAAAATTGTATTATATTTGATCATTATTTTATCAATAATTTTCTTTATTTGATATTAGTAGTAAAATTGTATATTTTATTTATCACTTTTTGCATTAAATTCTAACATTTTATTCTACTTTGTTTTATTGATCACTTACAATATTGTATATTAGTAGTAAAATTGTATTATATATTATATTGATCATTATTTTATTAATAATTTTCTTTATTTGATATTAGTAGTAAAATTGTATTACATTTGATAATTATTTTATTAATAATTTTCTTTATTGTATATTAGTAGTAAAATTGTATTATATATTATATTTGATCATTATTTTATTAATAATTTTCTTTATTGTATATTAGTAGTAAAATTGTATTATATATTATATTGTATCATTATTTTATTAATAATTTTCTTTATTTGATATTAATAGTAAAATTGTATTATATTTGGATCATTATTTTATTAATAATTTTCTTTATTGTATATTAGTAGTAAAATTGTATTATATTTGATCATTATTTTATTAATAATTTTCTTTATTTGATATTAGTAGTAAAATTGTATTATATTTGATCATTATTTTATCAATAATTTTCTTTATTTGATATTAGTAGTAAAATTGTATTATATTTTATTAATCACTTTATTGTGTTTAAGTTGTAAAATTTTATTATCGTAAATTGAAAAGAAGCAGAGTAAGTTTAACTCGTCTTTTGTTTTGAAACAGGAAACAGTGAAGCGAGCCGCTGTTGCACCTTCACCTGAGTGCTTCTCACCTGAGTGCTTCTCACCTGAGTGCTTCTCACCTGAGTGGCTGCTCTGGGAGCTCTTGGCACTGAAGGGCTGGTGAGGCTCTGGAGAAACAGCAGCAGCTTTGTGGGACGTGTAATTCTTGACTTTGTCTTTGGTTTTTCCTGCAGATGTCAGACCAGCGACATAAAGAGTGAAGGACAGGTGAAGGACAGGTGAAGGACAGGTGAAGGACAGCTACCATGATCCCACCTGCTGCGTCTCACCTTGACCTTTTCAGACTCACAGCTCAAACATTTGTTGCTCTCATGAATCAGCTGTGATGAATATTTATCTAGAATAAATGTACCTTCTTTGGTCGAGATCGTAGGGAGTTTAGTTTCTGTATTTCTGCTGGCAGTTGTGTTCAGGCGTCCTTTGTAAATGTGCCCATCCAGTCCAACGATATCAACCTCCGACTGACCAGCACACACACACACACACACACACACACACACACACACACAAAGAAAAAAATATTGTGATATTCATCTACAGTATTTGCAGTGTTTACACAAAAAAACACGCAGTAACGTTAAAAAACATTTTTTCCTGTCTGTCTGCATAAATGTGTGTTAGTGCAGTGGTCCATGTTTACTTCCTGTCAGCTGCTAACATAAATGATAAAGTTCAGATCCTTTCACAGTATTTGTAAACCTGATTAATGAGAAATCACAGACATGGAAACAACTTTTTCTGATAATATGGGACCTTCAAAGCTTGAGATCAACCTGTGCTTCCTGCTGGACCTTAATGTCAGAATAAACTCCATCACACCTGGACGACGGCGTCCCCCTCCGGCTGGACGTGGTGCTTCAGGTGCTGCAGGCCGGAGCGCCGCTGGCCGGCCGAGGTGACGGTGTGACTCCCCCCACAGCTCCGAGACACCAGGTGAGTGTAGTCGGTCATTTCAGAGATCCTGTCGCTGCTCAGAGGATCGACATGAAGGGAAGACTACAGGTGAAGCTTCACACCTGAACCACTGATGATAGAAACGGACTGTGGGAGGACAACTGCTGAGGAGCTCACAGTGATACATGTCCTCCTCTCCTCTCTTTCCTCTCCTCCCATCCTCTTCTCATCTCCTCTCTTTCCTCTCCTCCCATCCTCTTCTCATCTCCTCTCTTTCCTCTCCTCCCATCCTCTTCTCATCTCCTCTCTTTCCTCTCCTTCCATCCTCTTCTCATCTCCTCTCTTTCCTCTTCTCCTTTCAACTCTTCTTCCCATCCATTCCTCCTCCCCTCCTATCATATCCACCTGCAATCCTCCTCCTATCCTCTCCTCCTTTCTTTCTCCTATTGTGTTCCCCTCCTTTCCTCCTATCTTTTCCTCCTATCCTCTTCTCCTTTCTTCCTATCATCTCCTCCTTTCTTCCTATCCTCTGCTCCTTTCTTCCTATTATCTCCTCCTCCTGTCCTCTCCTCCTTTCTTCCTATCCCCTCCTCCTCCACTCCTCCTCCTATCCTCTCCTCATCTCCTCTCTTTCCTCTCCTCCTATCCTCTCCTCATCTCCTCTCTTTCCTCTCCTCATCTCCTCTCTTTCCTCTCCTCCTAGCCTCTCCTCATCTCCTCTCTTTCCTCTCCTCATCTCCTCTCTTTCCTCTCCTCCCATCCTCTCCTCATCTCCTCTCTTTCCTCTCCTCCCATCCTCTTCTCATCTCCTCTCTTTCCTCTCCTCATCTCCTCTCTTTCCTTTCCTCTCTTTCCTCTCCTCCTATCCTCTCCTCATCTCCTCTCTTTCCTCTCCTCCTATCCTCTCCTCATCTCCTCTCCTCTCCTCATCTCCTCTCCTCATCTCCTCTCTTTCCTCTCCTCCTATCCTCTCCTCATCTCCTCTCCTCTCCTCATCTCCTCTCTTTTCTCTCCTCCTATCCTCTCCTCATCTCCTCTCTTTTCTTCCTCTCAGTCCTGGTACTGGACTTGTCTCTGGTGTCTCCTTGTCTTTCAGTGTCTCAGTCCTCTGCTGGACTCTACCTCAGAGTTTTGGTGGATGGTTCCTGGTTTCAGGCTGAGAGGACAGTTCCAGCTCAGACTAACATGGACAGACTTTCAGACTGTGGCGCCTCCTGCTGGAGGAGGAGGTGAAGCTCACCTCCTGTAGTGCTGCCTTAACTGCTCCAGAGCGTAGACGGTGAACGGCCTCATGGACCGGTGTGAGGGGAACCCAGCGGTGGACGGCAGCTTCACCAGATGCCTTTAATTGACACACAGTTCACAGAGCAGATATTTAAGGGTACTTTGTTTTGTACTCTGTGGGATAATAGAAAAAACACTGGAAATATGAATATATTTAACTCTGGGCACATAGATATGAATAAATCACTTTTGAATGGTGAATATTTTGACTCAAACTACTGACTCTTATAGAACAGGTGGTTACTGTAAAGTAGTGACTCACTGTCCTGAGGAGTGCATGACGACAGGACGGTCACAGGAGAGGCAGTGAAATCTGTCCACCAGCTGTCTGAAACAAAACATCACAGAGTCCATAACAGAGCAGCACTGACAACAACGACAAATGATTTAAATTAAATTATGAATTGTTTATTGTGCGAGCCAACAGTGAGTAAAAGTCAATTAATTCTGATAAAGTAGTAAGTTCTTCAGACAGACTCACATCAGTGTTTATTAGTCACACCCAGTAGCAGCCAGGTGGGACTGTAGCTGACTGATGAAGCTAACGTTAACTTGCTAAAATATTCAATAGAGGAAACGCAGAATCATAGAATATACAGTCAACACATCTGATACTTGATTAAAATACTATCAGCTCTTACTTCCTGACAGCAGCAGCGTCCTCCTGCTCTGGAGCTCCCTGAACCTGCAGCTTGGCCTGGATGTTCCTCCAGCGATCCTCCAGCTGCTTCTTCACAGAGTCCAACTCAATCCTGTTCAGCTGCAGCGGAGAGTCCAGCATCGCATCAAGGACGACCACAGACCGGACCCCCAGACCCCAAGACCCCCAGACCCCCAGACCCTCAGACCCCCAGACCCCCAGACCCTCAGACCCCCAGACCCTCAGATCCTCAGACCCCCAGACCCTCAGACCCCCAGACCCCCAGACCCTCAGACCCTCAGACCCTCAGACCCCCAGACCCTCAGATCCTCAGACCCCCAGACCATCAGACCCTCAGACCCTCAGATCCTCAGACCCTCAGATCCTCAGACCCTCAGATCCTCAGATCCTCAGACCCTCAGACCCCCAGACCCAAAGACCCCCAGACCCTCAGATCCTCAGACCCTCAGACCCTCAGATCCTCAGATCCTCAGACCCTCAGACCCCCAGACCCCCAGACCCTCAGAGCCCCAGACCCTCAGATCCTCAGACCCTCAGACCCCCAGACCCTCAGATCCTCAGACCCCCAGACCCTCAGACCCTCAAACCCTCAGACCCCCAGACCCTCAGACCCTCAAACCCTCAGACCCCCAGACCCTCAGACCCTCAGACCCCCAGACCCTCCTATGGACATCGTGTTCACACCATGCACTGATATATTCCTTGATGAGTTATATGTTATATAATTCTTTTCCCCCCTGACTTGTGCAGTTTCTTCTTTTTTCCTGTTGGCCTTAACTAGTCAACTTTGACAAAGAGAGTCTCAGATATCAGAATTTCATCGCTGACTGACTGCATCAGCAAATGTTTGTTCATATGACAACAAAGAACCTAGAACCTTGTGGCAAAGTGGCCGTAGAATAATGAAAACATGCCTGCAGACGCAGGAAAGCACATCACCTTGAACCATCTGAACCAGACATGCTGACCAAGTTAATACAACTCCAGAGTTTAAAACAAAGGAAACATGTTTCCTTACTGTTCACATGACAATAAACACTAGAATCTTTAGGAGCTCTGACAGAAGAGAAAGGAAACGCCTGTAGGTGAATGAGAATATCAGTTTCCTCTCACTGTCCACGTGTTTCTAATGACTGGGACGGTTCTGCAGATAATAATGAGACGTTCTGATCTCAGATATTCACCTTACACTCCATCTCGGTGGACAGTCGCTCGACGACCTTGTGCCAGTCCTGCTCCTGGTCGGTCACCTTGTTCAGCAGCTCGTGGAACATGGCGTTGAGCTCCTCCGTCGCTGAGTCAAACTGCAGACGGCTCACTTTTTCACTTTTATCCGCTTTATTCTGGTGTGACGAGATGATAAGGAAAGTGAAAGCAAATCCTGAATCCCTGACTTGCAGACGATGTTAAAGTGGACCTGTTATGCTCATTTGTTAGCTTTGTTTGAGGGCGTGCTAAACTAGCTGTTAGGCAGCTATTGTGTAAATGTGTCACTTGGTGACATCACCACGTTACAGAAGAAAAGTCCAGGTGTTTCAGGACAGTGACACCTTCTGGTCCTTTTATAAAAACCATAGAAGGAATAACAGGTCCTCTTTAATATAATATAAAGCATCCTGTGACCAGACCAGAAATAAATATAGATATATGAAAAGGCCACACCTGTAAAACTGGTACGATGATGCTTCCAGTAGCACACAGGTTGTTTCTTATGGACTGCACAGTATTTACTCTTCAGGATGTTAATACTTACTATTTCACTCTCAACCATCTGCTTGTCGGCTTTCTTCTCCTGCAGCTCCTCTGTGGTCTTGTAAAGCTCCTGTGGAAAACAAGAACAGTAACTTTTAGGAATAATTACCAGAAAAACAAATATTTCCTGGACACAAAGTTGAGTTTAG